>RJWJ010026083.1:0-23297 GCA_004363605.1 Indri indri
TCTCTAATCATGAGGATCCCCAGATTAGCTTCCTTTACTTGCAAATAAATTCTCAGTGAATGTAATTTCTGTATTTGGCCAATGCTTGTCTCTTTAGGTTTCATGTTGTTCTGCACCAGTAGTATTTGTCTTAGAAATGTTACTTCTAGTGAATTTATTTACATAAGAGGAAGCAATCTGTCATGATTTTAAAGATGGAAATGAGAAGAGGCAAACTTTTATGCAGTTTGAATGTTTTCTCTTTAGTTCATTAAAAATAGGCACACTTTTTTATAGATCATATAAAAATGTAGCGTATTTTATCTCTAGTCTGTAAGAATAGCTGATTAATGAATTATACTTCAAAAATAATTCTGACATTTCTAAATTAAAATGAAAACCAATATGCTTTTTAAAAGCATGGTTAGCTTCTCTTGGTCCATAGGCCGTCTCCATTTAATCTCTCTTAAACTCTGTCACAGTACCTTGTCATTCTGCTAAGCTTTCCATTTGTAGCTGTAATATTCTTCCAATAGTTTGACAGATTATTACAATTCTGGTTAAGAATTTAAAGTTTCCAGAAACACGTGCCAGAGACTGTATTTCCCATCATTTTCCCGCAATAGAGGAATGTTATATCATAATATCCATAAATATATTTATCTAATGGCACACAACTCATCAGTTTTTCTTATTACTTTCAGTGGTATGGGTAGCAGAGACCCATTAATCTACAAATGCTTTTAATAAAACAGCACCAGAGGGTGAGGCCAAAACACAGTTGTTTCCCAGTTTTTTGTTTTTTTTTTTTTAACAAATGTAACCAATATTTAATTCACTATTCTGATTATCAGGGTACTTTTGTTTTATTGTAGCACTGTATTATGCACTTAAAAATTTATTAGAGGTTATATCTCATGGTATATGCCCTTCCATATTTGTATTTAACAACCACTTTCCTTGCTTTTGTTTCCTCAGTAGCAGGATCTATCTTGATCCTCCATAGGGTATTATTAGCTGCCATGTTTGTTTAGGGACTCAAAGGATGCTCACTACTTGTAGGGAATAAAAGATCAGTACCTATCAGGAAATTTATGAATATTGCATGACCACAACAAGTTGTTCCCCCTCACACACAGCTGGTCATCCCTCTTACTATCCTGCCATTTCTTTTTTGGTGGTACCATTAAAAGTATGGGCTAAAAGTGAAATAAGTGAAATGTATGGATATGCTCTAAAAGGATGGCAACAATTCTTCCGTACCTCATTCGTAGAGAACAAAACCTTTTCTGGTTCACAAGAGACTATGAAACAATGAGTTAAAAATCTATAAATACTAGTGTTTTCTCCATAATTGAAAAATATCCTTTATCCACATTCCCTTCCCTATATTAAAAAATGAAAATTAAAAACAAAACTTTCGCAAATTAGAGTGCCTCACCACCACTCTTTATTAATCAAATTTGTCTATTAACGCCACTTTTATTAGACCCCAGGTCCTATATTCTAAGTTATGTACCAATCTCGCATGCTGTTTCCTCCTAATTGCTGGCAGGAAATCTAAACTACAGGAATGAAACAGGCAATGGCTAGAAACCTTGATTAAGTTTACTGAAAATATGGACTAAATAAGGCACTTTAATTAGTATCAGACAGAAGGATGAACTGCTCTCCAACAAAGCACAAACTGTTGAAGCAGTAAAATTTAGAAAACGTGTCTGTGGCATAATTCACTATGATGATGGAGAAGATGAATCTCTTTCCCGTTGTGCAAGATGAGTTCAGGATGAAAGTAATGACACTGCTGAAAAGCGGCAGTTGGTCAGCATTAGTGAGATACATTTTGAACGTAATCTGCCCTGGGGATACGATGATAAATACAAATCTTTTAATTCATTTTACAAGTTAATTCAGTGTTCATGGGGAAACATGGAAAGGCTATTTTAGTCAAATATTCTTATAGAGAGTAATAAAAAAGAGTACTGGGGCTTATTGTAATATTTTCTGTGTGATTTCTAAGTATTTTCATTCATTTAAATTGTTCACTTAGATGCTTGCTCCCTATTATCAGAATCTCTTTGAGAACAATGTTAGAAATTAGATGAGCAACACCCTATGTAAACTTTTACTGTTTGTGAAAAAAGTGCTAAAATAACATTACTATTCAGATAAAAGTTAATTCATTTCATTGACTAAATATTTAAGTATCAATTAATAATTTTGTAGAAATTATGCTAAGTGAAAAAAGCCAAATACAAAGACTACATACTGCATGGTTCCACTTACATAAACTATCCAGGAAAAGTAAAATATAGAGCTTGAAAATAGATGAGTAGTTTCCTGGAACTGGGAGTGGGAACAGGAATAGACTGCAAATGGCCATGACAGAACTTTTTGAAGTGATATGTTTTAAAACTGAATTGTGATGATAGCTGCACGAGTGCATAAATTTACTAAAAATCATCTAACTTGCAATGGATGGTTTTTATGGCATATGTATTATGCCTAAATAAAACAGGAAAGACACTGAAAAAAAAAAAAACATGACATTGAGATTCTTAGAGCAGTTGTACTCCCTAGAGATCTCATGGATTAGTAAGGTAGACTAAATAAATCAATCTAAGTGCCATAAAAGAGCTTCCCAAAAAGTGAGTGGCGGTAAACTGGTGTGCTTTCAGTGGGTTTCTGGAGTGACAAGATCTCGGTTCGCTCAATTCCCTCATCCATTGGCGTGGCATTGTGGGTCTTGGGGCTGTATTTCCTGCAGTGAAAAAACGTCTTCTATTGACTCTGTTTACTATACAAATAAGATATTTTGCTGATGAAAGGTACCTTGATGAATGAAAATGAAGACAAACAAAATACTTATAGATGCAACTAAAGTAGTGCTGAGAGTGAAATTTATAGCTGTACTTGCTTATATTAAGAAAGAAGAAGGATCTCAAATCAAAAGCCTAACTTTTCTCCTTAACACACTATGAAAAGAGAAGCAAACTAAACCCAAAGGAAAAGAAGGAAGTAAATAATGTGGAGTGGAAATTAACGAAACAGAGAATGGAAAAATAAGAGAAGGTGTCCAAGAAACCAAAAGCTGCTGTTGTTGTTTTAAATATTTTTTAAAACATTGATAGACTTTTAGCTAGCCTTAGAAAAAGCTTAGCATGTGGGCTAAGGGAAAAGAGAGGATAGACAAATTACTAGAATCAGAAATGAAAGAAAGGGCATTGCCACCTACCTTTTAGAAATAAAAAAAAGCTTGTAAATACTATAAACAATTGTGTGACAATAAATTAGATAGCATGGATAAATGGAAAAAATCCCAGAAAACCACAAAATACTGATCCTGACTCAAGAAGAAAGACAATGTGAATATAACAAGTGAAGAGATCAAATTAATCACCAGAAAATTACTCCCAAAGAAAAGCTCAGCCCCAAATGGCTTCACTGGTGAATCATAACAAATAGTTAAAGAAAAATTAATACAAAGTCTTCATACTCTTCCAAGAAAGAGAAGAGGAAGGACCACTTTCAAACTCATTCTACAAGGCCACTATTACCCTAATATCAAAATCAGAGACATCACAAAAGAATATTACAAGGACAATATCTCTTGTGAATACTGAGGCAAAAGTCTTCAACAAAGTACTAGAAAACCAAATCCAGTAACAAATAAAAATAAAAAGAATTATATATTATGACCAAGTGGAATTTTGCAAGGAATGCAAAGTTTGTTAACACTTGAAAATCAAATAATGTAATATACCATATCGATAGAATGAAAAAAACACCTGATCATCTGAATAGATGTGGAAAAGCATTTGACAAAATACAACACCTGTTAATTATAAAACACTCAACAAACTAGGAATAGAAAGGAACTTCCTCAAACTGATAAAAGCTTCTACAAAAAACTCACAGCTAAAATCAATCCTAATTGTAAAAGATTATATGCTTTCCCCCATGATCAGGAACATAAAGATATTTTTTTCCTGCCACTTTTATTCAACACTGCACTGGAGGGAAATTAGTCAAAAAAATGAAATAACAGGCATCTAGATTGGACATGAAGAGTTTAAACTATCACTATTTGCAGATGACATGTGCTCGTATATAGAAAACCCTACAAAATCCACTAAAAATGTTAGATTTAATAACCGGGCTCAGCAAGGTTGAAACATAAGATCAATATACAAAAATCAATTATATGTGATTGTATAAATGTAACAAATGATCCAAAAATGAATTTACAATAACGTCACAAAGAATAAAATACTAGGAATACATGTAACAAAAGACATTCAAAATTATACTTTGAAAGCTACAAGACATTGTGGAAAGAAATAAAAGATCTAAATAGATGGAAATACATCCCATGTTCATGAATCAGAAGACTTAATATTAAGACATTAAGATGTCAGTATTCTCCAAATTGACCTACAGATTCAACGTAGTCCCTATCAGAATCTCAGCTGGCGATCTTTGCAGATATTGATAAACTGATCCAAAAATTCAAATGGAAATTCAGAATAGCCAAAACAATCTTAGGGAAAAACACAGAGAGAACTTGTACTCTTCATTTCAAAACTTACTACAAAGCAATAGTAATCAAGACAGTGTGGTACTGGCATAAAGACAGACATACACTAATAGGTTGATGAAAAAGAATTGAGAGTCCAGAAATAAATTCACATATCTACAATTAACTGATTTTCAAAAAGGGTGCAAAGAGCATTCAACATGGAAAGAATAGTTTCTTCAACAAATAATGCTTGGACAACTAGATAGTCACATGTAAAAGAAGTAAGTTGGACCTTTACATTATACCACATACAAAAATCAACTTAAAATGGATCAGCGATCTAAATGTAAAACTATGAAAGTCTTAGGGATATGAAAACATAGGGATAAATCTTTTTTATCTTTTTTAGATTTGACAAAGCATTCTTAGATATGACACCAAAAGCCAAGCAACAGAGAAAAATAAATTAGACTTCATCAAAATTTTGGGTTTCAAAAGACAAATCAAGAAAGTGAAAAAATCCACACAATGAGAGAAAATACTTGCAAATCATATACATATGGATCTAGAATCCAAAATATATGAACGTTTACAACTTAACAACCACAAAAAAAATAGCTCAATTAAAAAATGGGCAAAGGACTTGAATAGACATTTCCCTCAAGAAGACATACAAATGGCTAATAAAGCGTAAGAAAAGATGCTCAATTTCTTCAGTCATAAGGGAAATGCAAATCAATACCACAATTAGATACCATTTCATACACGCTAAGAAGGCTATAAAACATACATACACGCACACACACACACACACACACAGAAAAATTACAAGGATTGGTGAAAATGTGGAGAAACTGGAACCCTCACACATTGCTGGTAGGAATGTAAATGGTGCAGCACCAGCAGCGCAAAGTAGTTTGGAGGTTCTTCAAAAAGCTAAACATGTAATTACCATATGTTCCAGCAATTCCACTCCCAGGTATATACACCAAACAATTAAAAACCAGGACTCAAACAGATACCTGTATGCCAATGTTCATTGTAGCATTTTTCACAATAGCCAAAATGTGGACACAATCCAAGTTTCCATTAACCAAGGTGAAGGGATAAACCCTGTGTGTGTGTGTGCGTGTGTGTGTGTGTACAGTATATACATACAATGGAATATTATTCAGTTATATAAATAAAGTCCTGATACATGCTACAAGATGGATGAACCTTGAAACCATTATGCTAAGTGAAAGAAGCCAGTCACAGAAGAGCACATATTACAGTCACGCACTGCATAATGACACTTTGGTCAACAACAGACTACATATATGTCAGTAGTCCCATAAAATTATAATGGAACAGATATAAAAACCTGATATATGGCATTTGATATTGACATTGCAGATTGAGTAGGGGAAATGACTCATACTCAGTGATGGCACATTTAGTTTTCCATATGAAAAATATATATATAAATAAAAATAAATACACCATCTAGGTTTGTGTAAGTATACTTCTATAATGTTCAACAAAATCACCTAAGATATTTCTCAAATTGTCTTACTGTTGTCAAGCAATGGATGACTGTATATAATTCTACTTATACGAAACAGCCAGAAGAGACAAGTCTATAGAAAGTAAATTAGTGGCTGCTTAGGGCTGGAGTGATTAGGGGTTGATAGCTAAAGGGTACAGAGTTTCTTTTTGAAGTGATGAATATGTTGTAAAACTGATGGTGGTGATAGTTGCACAATTCTGTGAATATACTAATATATTACAGTGACTAAGTCACAAAAATAAGTTCAATCAACTGAATTAATAAATTCTAACTGAGAACCTACTAGGTACTAGGATGTAAGACTATAGGATAAGATTTTTTACCTTTTTCTCAAGAGGAGACATGATACAAAATAAACAGGTGAGAAACACATCAGTCCAAAAATTAGAAAGTTATGAGCCAGAAAAGTATGTTTTCCATTGGATTATCTAAAGGGAAGTATTATTCTCAGGAATTGATGTTTAAACTGAGATGCTCTCAATGCCATGAAACCAGGTATACAAATGTAAGGAGATGACTGCAGGCAGAGAGGAAAGCAAGTTCAACAATGAGAATAGTTTGATATGTATTTGGGGGACCAATTGAAGACTAGGGTGGATGAATAGTTGTAGACCAGGGAAAGAGCGGAAGAAGGGGAGGCTCCAGAAGTAATGAGAAATTGGTCAGGTAACGAGAAATCGGTCAGAAGCAGACCATTAGGGCTTTGTCAGGCAGGGTGAGAAGGTTTGACCTGCATCTTCTCAACTCATAATAAACTGTGCACCTCTGTTCTAAAGAAAATTAGTTTCTCATTCATCTTCTATCTTCAGTGCCTAACCACTGCTTAGCCAGGATCTCAGCAGAGGTTTCCTAGTTCTAAATTCTAATAACTGAAATAGAATCATGTGTTACCTTTTAAATAATACATGATGATAAAACATGCTTTCCTTATAAATGACTTACAAATGTTTTATTGCCCAATGATTGGCTTCAGGTTTGCATGTTGGATTTTCTGTTTGTACTACACAGGGATTCTGCCACAGTTCTAATTATAACATCATTATCAAGAAAGGTGCACACTGCTTCTAACACAACTGAGACAAAACTAGCGAGATAGCAGTTTCAGAGTGTAATAACATACAATACCAAAAATAAATAAAGCATGTTTCTTTAGGAGAATAAAAAAAATATTTTTTTTTCAACTGGCTTACTGTGGCCTTGAGGCTTCAGCCTGGTCTGTTTGCAGTTTTTCTCCTCCTTCCACTTCCATCGTACAGTAAACAATTCGATTTGGAGCGACTGACTTCAAACCTTGAACTTCCATTATGACAATCTAAAGATAAAATGATTTTAAAATAATAAGTTGATAGCATTTAGCAATAAACAGAAATAGAGGCATCAGCTGTAATGAGGAAGAGTAATAAAAAATTGTAAAAAAATAGTTTTGTTATCTGTTAACATCACTGGCATTTTACCTTTTTATAATCTACCTCTAGTCATAGAGTGTATGGTAAATAACATTTTGAAGAAGTCCGGTATCTGAAAAAATATCTCCTGCCAGCTATTAAATAAAAGTAAGGTTAAAGGCATAAATAAAAGCCCTAGTAAATTAAATGAAATTTAAACTCAAATCCTTAACAAATTAAGGGAAGTCTGCATAAAGTAAAGAAGAACCGTAGGTGAAAATTCAGTGAAGATGGTAACAGTTTCTATATAAAGTAACACAGTATTAATTACTGGTAGACATTGTCACCATCATACCAATTCACTGACATCAATATGTGATATCTGAAATTTTCTATGTCCACTTATTTTAGATGACTATTACTATTTATAGAAGAATTTTCTTTATGGTCACTGTATGTCTTATTATCAAAACAATATGGGAACTATAATTTGCCACTGAACATATTATATTAACTTGATAAGAAAAAAAATTTAACCATTGAAACTATGTATTAATTTAATGTACACTGGAAAAGGGTAAAAAAACCTGATATCGCTTTATGTATCTATAATTCCTGACAGAAAGGAAAATAGATATTCTTTTTCAAGTGTCCTTTTTATGTTTGTCAAAAAGGCTATCAATCTTAAAATACTATAACTTAACATTTTCATTGGATGTATACATAAAATAGGAAAGTTAATTACCATGGTTTTTATCAACCAAAACTTTTATCAACTTTTCTAAATTCACATTTAATTTATAAAATAGATTCAAATGCATTTTTATATATGTAATTTCTTCATTGATCTCATTTTGTATTTGTACAAACAAGAATGTCATTCATGCTATGTAGCTACCAAAATATCTACCATAAACATCATCTATATCATTTATTAATTATTTAATACCTTATTAGAGTCATTTTTCATAGAATTGTGATATGAATCTTGATCCAAAAGGTCTCAGAGAAACAAACCATTCTAAAAGAACTATTATTCCTTTCAGCTCTGTTAGAAGAAAATGGTTACATCTGTAAACAAAACGTACTTGGTTTCTGCTTTATTTTATTTTCACGAACAATATGGGAAACTGATCATTCAGCTATTTAGTGATAAAAGGTCAAACTCAGAGCAACTTTCCTTCCTCGACAAGGGCTTTTGTCATTTTGTTACACTAAAATGCATACCAACATATGAATAAAAATAAGGTCTTAACCACATCAATTGAAAGCCAACTACATTTGGACTAACCACCATGACTTGGTTCAATAATAGAAATTTCTGATGATCACTTAGAAGTTATGAAACAACAGAATTTTGCACAAGTTTAGAAATCTTAACAGCATTGGTTCATATTCCAGAATGTTATTGTTTACATCACATCACTTTCTGCAGTGTGTTTAAATATCCAGAGTGCAAAAGAAAAGAAAGGAAGCATCCGTTTGACATCATTTTTGTGACCTCTACTACAAGCTAATGTAAACAGGACCTCCTAAAACATAAAACTTGTGAAACAGCATTCTGCTTTTCAAAACAATACTCCCAACCATGTCAGGAATATTTTATCCTGCAGAATTGCCACTTTCAAAAGATACAACTTCTGTGATGAATGTGTACATATAAATAGAACAACAACCCAATTCTACAGATTTGATTTCCAAAAGAAAAATAAAACATAGCTAGTCTCAATCATTAGTAACAAAGACAGCCAAGAATTCCATGGACTATAAAATAACCTAATTTTAAGTGTTTCAATTCCCAGAAAAACTTGATAATGGACCTACAGAAACAAAAATTGACCTATGTTTCATCTTCTCTTTCCCTTGTATCTCTGTGGCTGATGTCACAAGGATAAAATAGACAAAGTTGTCCTAGAAGCAAAAAAAATAAAATAAATAAAAAATACAAGAAGCATGCACAAAATATGAAACTAGATAACATGCTTCTGAATAATACACTGACCATAGAGTTATGCGACACCATTCCCCATACAACACAGACTTTTCACTTCATAGATTAACATTTGTTTTTCTGGTTTTACTTGAAAATGAATTTTAACACATCATTGAATGGCTTAGTGTTTTGTGGGTTAACTTATCTCTTGCTTTAATATTCTTTTTGAAGCCTTTATAAATAATAACACCTAAAAGTAATCCTATATGGCTAACTGCTGCTTTTTTGTTATCATAAAACCCCTAACTCAACAAATAATTATTGAGTCAACTGTGTGCCAGGCACTGTTTAGGCACTTTTGATACCTCAGAGTAAACTAGAAAAGAAAAAAAAAAAATGTAACCTTCCTGTAGCTTAAATAGAGAAAGCCAGAGAATTAATAATAAACATAATAAATAACGGGATTGTATGTTAGGTGATAAGCTCTACGGCAAAATTTGAGCTTGGTAAGGGAACAGGATGTGGTGGGAGAAGGAAGGAGTATGTACAATTTTAAACAGAAGGTGAAACTTGAGCAGAGTTTTTCAAATCTATACTTTATTCCTTAGTATACAGTTCCTAGAAAAGATCTCTCCACTGGGCCAATTCTAAGCCTGACTAATGAAATATGAGAGCTTTAAATTGGATTAACTGCTTGCCTTTCAGAGTTTTCTTAGGCTGAAATTTGGGCTCTGAGGAGCAAGGTTTGCTTAATGGGCCAGGGATAATTATTCAGCTTAGCATGTCATAGGCCTTGTGGCTAGGAAGTACCTAGTCTATTTTCTCAAGTATCCTATAAACACGTACTGGACAGTCATCACTTAACATGATTTCGTGTTTTGCTGGACACGACTAACTCCGACTTAAAACACTGTGGGCACCTGAGAACAGATTTGTATCATGCTATGGTAGGAAAATATCTACCTTAAATTGACATAGCAACAGAGGATGTCAAAACAATTTTATAAATACGCAAGCTTCTCTGACCACGCAAAATGAAGTTTTAGCTTATATTCGCCTTCTAACAACATTATATTGTCAACTGAACAGCCCTCTTTAACACACTGGCAATAAACCACAGAATAACAAGTCACAGATTCACTTAAACATTGATTTGTCGCCTAACTTTGTTTTCAAAAGACAAAATAGAATTCATAAAAAATTACTAAGATTTTTGAATAGAAAAAATAAATCGTTCTGAACTGCTTTTACTTCTACATGTTTAAATATAAAGATAATGATAGATTTGTACACCATAAAAATTATTTGCTCTACAAATTATTTTTTCCATCAATGAATTCCAATGCCAAACTCTTGTTAGAAAAAGTAACTAAATGTTTGATTTTCTTTTGTATAAAGCCTTAAATAAAAGATTTGACACTTTCTATTTCAGTCAGCAAGTGATCTGAGGCAGGAATGATGAGAAAATTCCACATGTAACATACTATGTAGTTTTCAAATTAAACATCCGTATGTTATGAGGCAGAAGAGATTGAGAAGAAACCCAGTAGCAAAACCATTTGGCAAAGTCATTAGATAAACCCAGCTTGAGTCAAAAGAAAGCCGCATACTTCTACTCGGACACTAACTTTAATCTATTAACCTACAAAGAAATCATTAGCCTGAAGATAAGAAAGTGAGAGGCAGTTGTCTTATGCTCAAGTTGAACTTATCTTAGAGTTGAATAAATGGAGGAAAAAGACCAGAAGTAGACATTTTCTTTTTCTGCCATAAACTAGCAAGTCAAGTATAAACAAAGAAACTTAGAACTGTTCCTCATAAGACTATATATGCTTTTCTTTTTCAATCAGAAAACACAAACAGCAGCACTGAGAATCAACAAAGAAAGAATATAACAATATAAGGAAGGAGCTATAAGCTGCACTATAATTTTCAGAGAGCTATAAATTAAAGTTTCACGTTGTTAGTATTTACTTATAGAACAAAATTTACTGGTATGGGGGAGCTGCCATTTAAGCCAAATGGTGACTTGACACAATTATTATGATATAATCTTTTATCTTGTGTTTCACATATGCTCTTTCTTCCAAGGAACTAAAAATGTTTGTATATATGTGTTGTGGTGTATGAACCCATAGATACATACCTAGATTACCCTATATACATGGATTAGCAACGAATAAATATAAAGAAAAACATGAACAGGTAGCTGTACTGAGTATCAGTCTTTGGTTTCCAGTGATTTGAACATAAGAGATGAAACTCTGAAGTTTTGGGGAACACAATTGTAAATGCATGACATATGTTCTTGTTCTTTCTAATATTTACTGTGCCTGTAATGCAATGAAGTCCTGGAGAGGAGGAATTCTCTACTTCTCATCATCTACAGTGCCCAGTAATGTGCATTACAACTGACGTGATTCTAGAAAGATGATCCCACAGGTGAAGTAGATTAAAAACAAAGTTAACCAAAAGCCTGAAAGGAGTTCCCAAATTAGACAATTCAATTATACGTTTAAATCCTATTTCCTCCCAAGTGTGTTTTTTATTTATTTATTTTTTATTTCAGAATGTTACGGGGGTTTTGATGCTTATTTTAGCAATGAACTCCTGGCATAAAGAAGACTTGCCTTAACACTTTAATCATTTAATCCTAATGCTGCTGTTATGTTAAAAAAATTGCATTTGTCTGCATATACAACCTGAGTGTCCAGCAAATGAAGAATAATTTAACATTTCTAAAATATACTACAGTTTTAAATTCTAAAATCTACCACAAAGGTCAGCAGAAATTATTGTGCAGCCTCACCTACGCTGTCAGAGGCAAGCACAGGATAAAGCCACTTACCTCTAAGGTGAATGACAGCACCACGTCGGACTTTGACAGCTGAATCTCATTCTCATCTCCTATGTCCAAAAATGCAGAATTTTGTGAACGTTTTAATTTTTGCAATTTAAATTCTGGACCACCCTTTGAAACTGGAAGACTTTCCAAATTGGCCATTAGCAAATTCACTGAAGACCGCAACTCTTCTATATACATATTCTCCATTTCTTTTGCTATAAATTGTGGGAATTTTCTTTCCTTGAAAATAATTTTTAAAATAACAATGTTACATAAGTCAAATTCAATTTTATCATAGAAGATTACATATGCATACACTTCACTGTCGTGGAAATTATGACACTTTCAATATAACATATCTAGCCTACTCAAGTCTCTAGGCTTTAAAATCCTCAAGCTTTGGCAATTTTGATTATATCTAAAGTTACTTTATAAATCTTATCAAGGATCACTGTGCACAAGATGAAAAATATTATATTTTCACATTAACTTTATTTTTTATAAGATTTGCTTAAGAGAAAACAAACTTTGAAAACATGCATGTGAGATGTTTTAGTGTATAGATGAATTTTAATTAGCTGCTGTTAGCTTTGAAATGCTTGGGGTAACTGGTCTAAAATAAAATGTTAGGCCAGGGTGGTGGCTCATGCCTGCAATCCTAGCGCTCTGGGAGAACAAGGAAGGAGGATCGCTTGAGGTCAGGAGTTTGAGACCAGCCTGAGCAAGAGTGAGACGCCATCTCTACAAAAAATATTAACAGAAAAAATTAGCAGGGCATGGTGGCAAGGGCCTATAATCCCAGCTGCTCTACTTGGGAGGCTGAGGCAGGAGGATCAAGTTTGAGCCCAGGAGTTGGAGGCTGCAGTGAACTATGATGATGCCACTGCATTCTAACCTGGGTGACAGAGTGAGACTCTGTCCCCACCCCCCCCCCCAAAAAAAAAGTTCAGGATACAATTCTTTGCCAGTTAATAAACAAACATTTTAACAATTATCTCTCTTTCTTACCACAGATGTGTACTGTATGCTTTTTATAAATAAACATTCAAATTTAAAAACCCATATTATTGAAAACTCATAAGGTCACATTTCTAAAATTAGTGATTTTCCACATCACACAAATATGCCAAGATTTCTTATGATCATAAATTCAGTTTTTTACTAAAGGTTTAGGAAAGAATTAAGTTTAAAGCAAAAGGTAAATTTATGATAAAAGCTGTTAAGTGAGAAAGTAACAATATCAATTTGGAAGATTCTATTTTCTTGCTGAATGACATGAGCATTGCCATCCAATCCTTTTATCTCTGCAATCAGATTTCTGTTTCTTTCACTCAATTAAAAGGACATTCCAAATATTGATATTTAGAAAGTGCCAAATTGTTCTTAGAGAAGATTATATCAACTCATATTCCTCAAAACAGCAAATGAAAGCACTTTGGTACCTCAGACTCTTGGCTATTTCTTTAATCTTTGCCAACCTGGCATATAGGTCTTCTTTCTTAGAAGTAGAAGGTAGATGGCTTTACAACATCAAGCCCAGTGTAATATGACCACACAAAACTCGCTGGAGGATGAGAGGCTAAAGCAGCCAGTGCTGCTTTAAATGATTGACCGACGCTCCAAAAATCACTGACTTTACTTTTGTTTTCCTTGGCATCATTCCAAACCTAACCTAAGAAATATGCATCTCTAGTACAACTGGAATGTGTCCAGAGTGTTCTTGTCAACCTGCACCTCTCTGACCCACTTGCAGCAGTTCCTTCATGGGATGGGAAGGAACATCTGGTACCACTTCACAAATCAGTCCCCATGTCTCAGGCCACCTGTTTTTCTTTTTCCCCAAGATAACCTTCACATATTTCTTTTAAAAGTAATTTGCATACAATCAGTATTAAAATTGCATATTATCACAGAAAGATTAAATATCTACATTAAAAATTAATTTTCACAAGAAGATTCTTAAGTATCCTTTTAGCACTTCTCTGCAGTTTGAAGCAACATTCTAAAATAGTAAGTTTGCATCTTCAGGAAAAACATATAACTACCCAGGCATAGAATATCTTGGTTTCCTTTGGGGAAAAAAAAATATATTTTAGAATGGATTTTCAATACAAGCGGGAGGAAGCAAAAGGAACCATACAAAACATAGTTTTATATTTTTGGACTAACTTTTAAAGCTGTCAGAAGAAGCATTCATAACTCAGAAATAAGACAAAAAGATGAGGAGGCAGGTCCTTTCAATGTCATATGGAGGCAAAGGCCACCCAATGGCCAGCTGGGGAAATGTACTTAGATCCCCTTTCTGTTTACTACTGATTAAAGGTTCTAGACAATGAAGTTACATGTTACCTTGTACAGTTTTGTCTGAAAAAGATGCAAATGTTTGTCTGATGAGTAAGATTACCCAATGGTTACAGTTTAAATTTGTTTTGAGAAACTAACCGCTTTTGTATGTCATCCATGAATCTTAGCAATGCCTCAAAACACCTAGTTTCTCAAATGCTCTTTGGACTGGTTTTAACATTAAACTGGTTTGCTTACTAATTATTCATTGAATAAAATATTTGTGTTCATTTCATATTTGTATGAAAGTAATAATTTCGCCTTTTTTAAAATTATAGTTTAACAAAGTAAAAGGCAAATAAATATTTGAAAGTTCAGATGCACCAACATTTTTCATTAAATTTTCAACATGTTATTTAATGGAAAATCTAGCATTAGCATATGAAAAAAACTATTTATATTTAGCTTTAACTAAAAACACTTCGTTCCCTGTTATCTATTAAAGAGGAGATAGGCAGGCATCACCCAAATTGATTATTTTATCAGTATTTTCAAATTTTTTAGGAAACAGAATATACTAGAATTTTTTTTCTCTGAAAAAACTCATAATTCTGTTTCAAAGCTTTAAGGTTTACTGATAGTATTTCATCAACTTTATTTAGCCTGCTTGTTTTGTCTCTCACTTGGAAACAACAAAATAAACTGTACATCAGACAAGTAAGTATACATGTTAAATGTGTTCTTTTAAATTAGAATTGATTCAGAGATAGGGTTATTTTGTAGTTAACTGTCAGTCATTCCTATAAACCACGTTTACCATGAGTTAAATCAGCGGTCCCCAACCTTATTGGCACCAGGGACCGGTTTCATGGAAGACAATTTTTCCACTGGGGGTCGGGGGTGGCAGAGATGCACAGCCCAGTTCCTAACAGGCCATAGACCAGCATAAAAGCAGGTAAGAGAGTGTGATGATTAATTGTGTATATCAATTTGGCTAGACTATGGTACTTAGTTGTTGGGTCAAACAACAATATAAATGCTGCTATGAAGATATTTTGTAGATGTGATTAACATTTACAATCAGTAAACTCTGAGTAACTTATATTGCCCTCTAATCTGTGGCTCAGTCTCATTCATTCAGCTGAATGACTTATGAGCAAAGATTTGAGTTTTCCTGAAGAAGCAGTAATTCTGCCTTAAGACCGTAACTTAGAAAGCCCATCTGAATTCCCCACCTGCTGGTGCGCCCTGCAGCTTTCAGATTTAACACTACAACATCAACTCGCACCTGAATTTTCAGGCTGCCAGCTTGCCATATGGATTTTGGATTTACCAACTCCCATGACTATGGGAGTCAATTCCTTGAATTTAAAACTCAGTCTCCATTTTTTTCTCTCTCACCCCATATATATATATATATATACACACACACACACACACACTCTCATATATATGTGTGTGTGTGTGTGTATACATGTATATATACATATATATGTGTATGTATGTCTATTTTATTGTATTATATATACATGTCTATCTCTATATATCTAGATATACATCTAGGTATCTAGATATGACTTCCTACTGGTTCTGTTTCTCTGGAGACCTGGCTAATACAGGAAGCAAACCATGGGAATGTTAAGTGGAAGATCACTGCGGGCAGGGAGAACAGTCAGGGCAAATACCCTGTGGCAGGAAGAGCCAGGAGGCCACCCCAGCTGACGTGAATTGAGCAAGGGTAAGAGCTTAGTGGAGGATCAGGTCAGAGGGGTGACAAAGACCAGATCACGTGGGACTTTGCGGGTCACTGTACGAACTTTTATTTTACTGTCAGCAACATGGGGAACCATCATAAAATTTTGTGCAGAAAATCTTACTGGCCGTTGTGTTGACAGGGACAGGGGTGGAATCGGGGAGAAGAGCAACAAGGACAGAATTATCCAGGTGAGAGGCAACGATGACTAGACCACACTAGAAGGGGGAGGGTGGAAACAACTATCACATTCTGGAAATACTTTGAAGTTAGAGGCAAAAGGATTTCCTGATAACTCTTGCAGAGGTATGAAAAACAGAAAGGAGTCAAAGCTGATTCCAAGTCTTTTGGCCTGAGTAACTGGAAAGAACTGGCCTGCCCTGATCACCTGACTGAAAACTGTAACCACCCACCACTCTCTCTCACACCCCTGATCCCCTTGCTCTGATCTATTTTCTAAGCAGCAATGATCACTCTTCACAGTCCAGTTAAATGACATGCTTACTGCTTATCGTAGGGCTCTCACAAATCAAAGGGAAGCTCCACCAGGGCCTGGCAGGAATATATTTGTCAGTGCCTAAGATAATGGCTGGCTGTATTAGTAGGTGTTCAATAAATATTTGTTCAATGAATGTATGGATAGGAAGAAAATGAGGTTCAAAAATGTTAAATAACATGACTACTATTATAAATCTAGGAAATAGCAATCATGGATTTGACCACAGGTCTTTCTGGCCCCACCCACATTTTTTTCCCTCTATTTCCTAATTATCCCTCATATAAAATACTAAAGGCAAAATTTCTATCTTTTGAAACAGAGATTTCTGCCCTATTTTTTTGCTGTTATTTGTACTGTGTTATTTTGTGAAGTGTAGAAAAGGGATGTACCGGTTGCCAGCTAATACCTATTAGTAAACCCCACTCCCAGATTTCTCAGACTGCAGGGCTGCAGGGGCCAAAGAGCCAGCCCAGGCTCTGGAGGCAAGGCCGGGTTTGAGGCTGCCTCAGCTACTCATCTGTTATGTCATCTTGGTTAAGTAAGTAATCTTCCCTAAGACTCAATCTCCTCTCGTATAAAATTAAATTCATGATATCATCTGTCCTTGTAGGTTCACAGGATTACTGTAGGGATATAATGCAATAAGGTCAGTAAATTGCCATTAGCCTTTCAAATATTTCATTAAGATGGCTTCCGCCGGGTGACAATGAAGTAGAAAGCAATGAAACCTGCTCAACCTGCTACGTAAATATTTTCACCAAGAGGTATCCTATTTTGGGATGTATATTTTTCCTTCCAACCCCATCAGCTTCATTTCTTTCTCCATGGTTTTTCTACTTTATCAACATCTCTGACGAAATCAGTGGGGTCCCCGCAAGGAGAAGCCTTGACCCCTTCTTCTGACTCAGCCCAGGGGTTAACAACATGCATCCTCCTTCTTAAACATGAACTTGGGAACATCTGAGGCTTTCCTTCTTGTCGCATAACTCTTCAGAAAACCACTTAAACTTTATTCTAAAGCATTACGTATTCAGCCAGGCCTTTGGAGGAGCAAGTCTAATTTAGGACAACGTGCCCCATCTCACAGCAATCTATACATAAGCATGCAACTTACAAATGCTGAGCACAGGTCCAGAGTCCTGCCACATGCTGTCAGGCACACCTCCCTGGATTCTCTCTTAGCCTCAGGTGTAGGAAAAGCAAATGCCCTTCCAGCCAGGTTAAATACCAGGCTAGAATTTTGAGTAAAACATTTTCCCCTCCAAACCTTATAACAGCATCAAATGGCTTGATTTCTATCCTACGAAGTCCACATTCAAACTCTAGAATGATCCAGCATCTCTCTGGATATCCAGAGGACAGCAATAGGCGTGTTGTCCTTTCGACGGCTGCCCTGTATTCATAGCAGGCTACAGCTTCATTCATCTAGAGATTCCTCTTCATACATCTCTGCCTTGGTTCTCACGATTTACTGCCATTCTTTTTCCCTAATTTCTCAATTTTTTTCTATTTCATTATTTATCTCTAATTTCTCAATTTTTTTCTAACATAGTTTTTGTATTTGAAAAACTTATATATAGTTATAAATACATATGCTCTTTGCAGAAGCACAAAAGTAATTTAATTGTTGAAATTATGAGACGTATCTTCTTGCATGCTGGAAGAGCTCACTATCTTGATTTGGGAAGTGGTTACACAGGGTGTATATATATACATCCATCCAACTGTAAACTAAAGATGTATGTATTTTACTGTATACGTGTTATATGAAGTCAGGGGGAGAGGGATAGACTATCAATCAAATATTCAAAGCTTTTGCTTAGAAGAAAGGAAAGGGAGAAAATCTTAACACTCAGAGCAATCAATAGCACTATAACTGCAATTCCATTGAAAAGGACTAAAATTTTTATACCACTGAAGTAAATTAACCCATCAATCCACTAAAGAATGATTTAGACCATTAGGTTCTCTCTAAAAACAGAAAGTATTAAAACAAAATTTGTGGCTTTTGTTTGAAATCTATTTCTGCTCACAAAAACACAGTGATTGCAAAAATTAAAATCTGCAATATTGTATTGAACACACTTTATCTACAAGACTCTATACTAGATACTTCAAATTACATTTTTCATGCATTTACTCATTCAATCAAATATTAGTTGTTAACAATATGTGCCAAAAGCCATGCTGGATACTTTGGAATGTACTGTATGATTTCGTGGGGAGGAGATTTTTCTCCCTGATTATATTTTACTTAGTGCAACATTAAAACTCTTCTAGATCTAGTAGTTTGAGAAATTCAGGCATTGCTTTCAGAAAAACCTACAAAAGTTATCATTGAATTTAAGCAGTTGACATATTGAGGATGGATATGTAACATGGATACTATGTTTCATTTAGATAACATGCATTCAGATATTTGGGATTAAGATGTATACATGCGGAAGAGAATATTATGTTGGATTTGTGTGTTTGTGTGTGTCTGTGTGTGTGAGTGAGTGACAGGGTCTTACTCTGTCACCCATGCTAGGGTGCAGAGGTGCAAGCAGCACACCACAGCCTCCAACTCCTGGGCTCAAGGGATCCTCCTGCCTCAGCCTTCCGAGTAGCTGAGGCTACGGGCACATGCCATCATGCCTGGCTCTTCTGCTGGCTTTACCTATACAAAACACTCTTTCAGCCCACAGATATCTAAGCAAAGAAAGAAACGTGGTACAATATGTCTAAATTAATCATTTACCTTTGCCATTTTCTCTGCCAATTGCAGGCGACCATCAAGTTCCCTTCTGATCTGGGCTGCTTGTTCATCTGCATTATCCAGCTTAAAAATAAAACAGATATTACACACACGTGATCACTTAATGGCAGTGACCGACAGATTAACACAAAGATTAAATGACTTAAAAATGTTTTATAAATTTCTCGGCTACCTATTGAGAAGAGAATACAGAGGTTGTTTAATTAGATTGGCAGTCCAGTTAAATTTCTTGGGTACTTTTTCATTGTGATTTTGTTATTATTTATAGCTCTAACCTCCTGCAGGAGTTCTTGACTTATATTGCCCACTGTCTACTTACCATAAGCTCAGAATGGAATCTTGATTTTCAGCTCCCTACCCGAATCACTCATGAGTAATGCCATGTCATAAATAGCACCACTCTCTACCCAGTTGCTCAAGCCCCAAATCTAGGTGTCATCTTCGACCTCCCTCTTTCCCTTACACCACATCCAATCCACCTAGATCATGTAGAGGGAAACCTAAAACCACACGGCCAAGGCCTAGGCTGAACAAAATTCAGGTACTGTGTGGGAGTCCTTGGCCAGATCTTCTCTTTCTCTGTGTGTGTATGTGTGTGTGCATGTGAGTGTGTGTTAGAGTATTTCTCTGGCTACTTCAAGCATATTTCATTTTTCCAGTATGGTTGCAAACACTGCTATAGTGAAAATAATTCTCTTTCTTTCCTGAACCCTGCAGAGAACTTAAACAAGTGTCTTTACACATGCAAAAAAAGGAAAAAAAAGAGAGGGAAGAGGAGAAGAACAAAAGAAAAGCCTGAATGAATGAATTATATTATAGATGTGGGGCTGTTGACACACCAGACCACGGTGCTGGGTTTGAGCTGTGAGATAAATAAAATGAGAATATGTGGGCTCTCATGTTTATGGAAGGGGCTTGTCCTCACTCCACCAGGGCAACTTCATCTTTTAATCTCCTTTTCTTTTAATTCCTGATTTCAGCATTTTACGTGACAACATATTACTTAACCTCACATATGTGCTTCCCTAGTGCAGAATATTTTGCAGGTCTTTTAAAAAGAGTGATTTAACCTTGAACATAATAGATGCCGAAATGTACCTTTACTCTCTGCAGTGCCTCTAGTTTCTATTACACAGAGCGTTTTTCTCTTTAATTATCAAAATATTTCAGTGGCTTGAAAAATATTTAGTACAGAAAATGTACTTTTGTTTTCCTCCTGTTCATTATGCAGGGTTAATTGGTATTTCCACATTCAGAATTCTCTAGGCTAGAAAATTCTTAACTTAGACCTTTAGGAGTCTGTGAATCTCTTTAAGTTGTGAGTAAAGTTTTGTAGAGGTTTGCATTTATTCCCTTGGGGACTTGTTTGACTTTCATAGCTGACCGAAGATTCTCAAAAGGGTGGTTAACTCAAAAGAGGTAAAGGTAAAGGCTTCTCTATGGAAGCCTCTATTCTTTCCTTCTAGGAGAGGCTTGTATGACTTTTGAAACATAAACCATGGAAAATAGCCACCTCAGTCCTACACATCAACAACCCTGTCCTTACAGAGATTTTCTATTAATAAATTCTTTATAAAGGAACATCAAGACATAAGCTGTTAACAATGCTGACCTGAACGGTCCATAATCACTTTATGAACTCTGTTTATATTTTGTCTACACCTACTATACTGCAAGCCCTGTTGTAGGCTCTTCAATAGCTACAAAAGTTGTGGCCCTCTAGGAGCTCATACTTTATATACAAAAACGGTAAGAATAATCTATAAAAGAGAACACAGTTGTCACAAGTAAGCTACTGACCAAATACTGTGGGTATTCAGTGATGAGAAAATTTTTTTCTTGGTTGGTAACATCAGGATGTACGTGCAAAGATGGAATTATTAAAAATGCAGTAGGGAAAATGTCGACCTAATGCAGAAGTCTATTAGTCTTGACTTACAAATCTCAAACCCTAGGTTCTCCTTGTCCAGTTTCTTTCCTGTTTCATGGGAGCAGCTCTGGGAAAAAGGAAAAGGTCTTGGAGATCAGCAAATCTCCCTTTGCAGAAATCCCAGGCAGGCTGGAAGCCTGTGCTGGTGACCAACTACTTTATAGTTAAGAAAATGTTAAATACAGAATAAAAATAACATCACTAAGTTTCACCCAACAGGCCCTTTTTATAACTTGTGATATCATTCTTCTAATAACTACAAACATCAAACACTTGAATTCATTATGTTCGCTCATATCTTAAAGCAAAAAAAGATCTTTACACAGAAAAAAAATGCTTTACACGGCACTGTTTAGTACCATTTCCTTCTCTGTTTATTTTTTAGAACCAGAATAAATGTCCTTATATTAATATTGTTGCTCACTAAAAAGGGGGATTAATAGCTGAGTTTTTCCATAATAATGGCTTTGTATATGCTAACTCTAGTTAATGGAGCTCTTCTTTCTCCCACTGAAAAAAATCAATTAGTTTTTTCTCTGAGTCCCTACTTCAATTATGGCATACTTTTCTTGGATGAATTGCATTGTTATCTTCTTGTAATATTTATCTTTATCCTTTAGTATAAAAAACACAAGTAGACTAGGATTTACACTGTTATGTAAATGTAGTGTTTCCCTTGGGATTAATTCATAGCTGGTTCATTATGTGAATCACCAGAAATCATGAGAAATAACTGGTACAAACCTAATGCTGATTCCGAAAGAACACTCTTCCGACACTTTACTGTTCATCATAGAGTTTTCTAGCAGCCCACTGTTTGATTTGACAGTGCCAAATATGCATGGATTTTGCAACATGACCTCAAAACACTGGTCAATAACTTTCTTAAGTGCCAGCAAATTAATATACCTCATCAGTAAGTGTTATTCTTCACCATCACTTGAATCATAAATTATTTATCATGAAAACAGAGCATAACTCCACCTACTGACTCTGATTGTTCCTGCTGTGGGCTCTGCTTCCTCCCCACTCTCAGCCCACAAACACACCGTGCTTGGTCCTCGGCTGTTCTTGGCTTCAGAGTGTCCACAGTCATTTCTCAATGCAGTGTTGTAAGTCAGCACACAGCTCTGGCTTCTCTCCCGAGTTCTGGCGCTGCACTTCCCGTAGAAGGCAAGGCCTTTCCTTTGAGGCATCTCACAATCACCTCAAACTAAAACTGAACTGATCTTTATCACCCATTGCTCAACATGGTTCCCCTGTTTCTACACAGGACTCCCATTACCCTTGATCAGGCTAAAATCTCAGATCGGGGAGGGAGAGCGAGAGAAGAAAGACAGGAGGAGATGGGGAGAGGAGGAGAGGAAAGAGGGAACAATGAGGGAGGGAGGAGGAAGAAATTCGGGAAGAAGGGAGGGAGCAAATAAATAAGACTCAATGACTGTGAATAAAAAACAATGATGCCTGAACACCTTAGCTTAGCATTCAGCCTCTCCCATATTTTGTATTCCCCTACGTTTCTAATCTCTTGGATAATTGCATTATCTACACAAACTGATTTATTCATTATTCATAAACAGGTTACGTTTTCCAAATCATGTATTTCTCCAGCCTGGGATTCTCTTCCCTACTTTTTTATCCAGATCAAGCTCCAACTCTCCTGGGAAGACTGTCTAAACCAATTAGTCAGCAACAAAAGAGGTACTATTTGATGACATATCCTTCGTAGCTGTCTTATTGTTGAACTTCTCAGGTATTTATGACCTTTAACTTAAGCTGCAATGTATGTTCTTTTTTTATTTCACTTTACCCTAATGATAAGAATAAAACAAACCCATCTCCATTGGCTGAATTCAAACAACCA
>RJWJ010026084.1:0-23279 GCA_004363605.1 Indri indri
TGCATCTTGCTCATCAGCTCTGCTTTCAATTTTGTTTCTGTCGAAACCCTCACACTGAAGTTTCGTTTTCTGTTTCTCCAGAAGGCTGATGCGGTCGGGCTGACTAGGCGTTGGTTTCCGGGCTGGAAGCAGCTGACACCTGCCGGGTTGAAGCCGGCATCCCCTGGCCTGTGGATTCAGAGCTTCCAGAAGCGCCCGCTGGGCCACGTAAGGACACTCGGCCTCGACCTGGCCACTCTCTAAAGACCGCGCACGAGCCCGCACTGCCCCCAAGTCTGCTGGGCTCCTTGCAGCTGCTGCCGGCATGACCCAGGCTCCTGCTGTCCCGGGCACAGAAGGTATGGTCCCTCTTCCTTCCAGGGAACAGGCTAGTTCCCCGGGGCAGTGTTTCTACAGCTCTCTCTGGCTTCTTTCCTTGTCCCAGATAACAGCAACGATGACAGCAGCAGTCCCCCAAGGAATAGCAACTATAAGGAGCAGGAGAGAGATGGCGTAGCCATCCTGGGTTTTTTATTTTTGTTTTAAGACACAGTCTCACTCTGTTGCCCAGGCGGGAGTGCAGTGGCCTCATCATAGCTCACAGCAACCTCAAACTCTTGGGCTCAAGCGATCCTCCTGCCTCAGCCTCCTGAGTAGCTGGGACTACAGGTGCATGCCACCACGCCTGGCTAATTTTTTTTATTTTTTATAGAGATGGGGTCTTGCCATGTTGCCCAGGCTTGTCTTGAGCTCCTGGCCTCAAGTGATCCTCCCTTCTCAGCCTCCCAAAGTGCTAGGATTATAGTCCTGAGCCACAGCGCTTGCTGCCATCCTGTTTTTGAAGGCTACCCATGCCCTAGGCACCTGGAAACATGGTTCTCATGCATTTCACAATAGCCTACAGCAAGTGCAATGATGTTCCCATTTTATAGATGAGATAACTGAGGCCCTGAGAGATGAAATGACTCTCTCAGGGTACCACAGCTGCCTGGCATTTGTGCTAGGGTCCAAACATTATCTCGTAGTCATTTTGAGAAACGAAGCAAGTTGCTTTGATTACATATGCACGTGCCTATTCCCCCACCCCCCTCGTCGCATTATTTCCTCAATTGATGTTTCAGTCCTGGAGGAGCCGCCATGAAGGCTGAACGGGTATTGAGCAACTGCTGTTCTCTAGGGCTCTGCTAAGGGCTTGTGGGCTCTGAGCAGAGGGTGGTTTTGTGATTTTTTGGTTTTCTGTTTTGTCTGTTTTTAACCTTCACCACAATCTTTAAGCAGCTACTGTTATCCCCACTTCGCAGATGGGGAAACTGAGACACAGAGAGGTCACATAGCTAGTGGTTGGCAGAGCCGGGGCTCGGACCCAGGAGACCACCCTTAGAGAATGGAAAAGAGGAAAGGCGAGTGCACCTATGGGGGTGACGTCGGCGGGTGGCCCAGAAGCCCCGGCTGGTGGCCAGGTTCCTGTGACACTTCCTCCATGGGGTGGGCACACGGCACTGGTCAGGGGGCCTCAGTGACCAGCTTTAACTGGCATTTCCCGCCTTCTTCCCTGGCTGATTTTCCTTTGTGACTCACTTGTCAGCCACACCTGCTTTGTTTCATGACTTCTGTTTTCAGACACAGTTGCCGGGGGGCTCACGGGCTCGGGGGCCAAGCCCACCCCTTGGGCTAGCCCTCCACTCACATCTCTGACTCCTCTCTCCCTTGGGGTCTGGCGGGGCTCCCTGTGGGGCAGGCTGTTCCAGAATCAAAACTCTGTGGGACAAGGCGAAACCAGGTGTAAGGCAGGGCAGGATTTGGCAGGTGAAGGGGCCGGCGCTCCCAGGTCTGGTAACTGCTCTTCCCCTGCACCGGGCAAGTGCTCAAGCATGAGCACAAGGGCCTCCACCGCTCCCAGCCCCAGCCCCGGGTCGGCAAACCGGCCATCCCCTCCCTCACGAATGGATGCGTCCAGAGAACCCTCTGATCAGGAAGGAAAACCCAGAAGGCAGAGGATTGGGTCACTTTCCTGGAAGATGACCCAGGTTTTCCCGGAAAGGGCCCTGCTAGGCACCCCCTCGGGGTCTTGGCAGCAGAGACTTCCTGGTGACAGGCTAGGCCACCACCCACAGCGGTCTCCCCTGGCGCTGGCTCCCAGCTACTGTCTCTACTCTGTGTCTGCCCCTCCTCACCTCCTGGCAGAGAAGCAGGTTTCGATTTTCTTTTTTAATTATGTGAGGTGATGGTTTTGATTTTTGAGAGCTTCGCCGGGAGTCTCCGTGGCCATTTGGAGCATTCCTCCTTGAATTTTATGGGGTCCTACTAAGGGTTTCTGAAACTCAGACCAGGAAACAGATGCACATGCCAACCGGCCAAGGAAGGGCTGCTTGTGCCCTGCCCCTGGTCAGCTGGGCAGACATCTGTCCCAGTAGAGGACAAACCCACTCATTCATTCATTCAGCCAGTCACTCATTCATTCGACTACCATTTCCTGAGCACCTACTGTGTGCCTGGCACTGTGCTAGGCACTGAAGTTATGACCGAACAAGGCAAGCACAGCAGGGGAGCCTTGGGGACGTTCCTCAGGGGACCCCCACACTAGCAGCATCCCACCCACTCTGGGACCTGGAGAACAGCTTCCCAAAGGAGATGGCATCTGAGTGAGACCTGGAGGTTGAGTAGACATTGGACAGGTGGGGTGGGGGGAAGAATGTTTCTGACAGAGAGAACAGCATGTGCAAAGGCCCTGGGGTGAGCGGGGCTGAAGGGAACACAGACGGACTGGCACTTAAGGAAGCTGGGGTGGGTGGAGATGAGGCTGGTCACAGAGCCACATCTGCCGCTGAGCTCACGGCTCCCTGGAGGGAACCCAACTGGAGCTGGGGCTAGCTGGGGGCTGGTCGCTGCCATCCAGGAGATGGTGAGTGGAAGGGGTGGGGGTGGAGAAGAGGGCAGTGCAGGGTATGAGAGAGATCCAGGAATGGCTTTTCCAGGACTCCAGGATTGGGCATTGGGGGAAAGACCTGTTTCTGGATGTCTGTCAGGTCCTGGCTTGGATGAGTAGCGACCCCATTGGGCTACAGCCGTGTGGGCGGATTCCCCAGGGAGGGGGGAAGGGGGATGGGGATGGGAGGACACAGGGCAGGACCTGGCCTCACTCTCCCGGGCCTCTCTTCACCCGTCCTCCTCTGCCCGTCCACCCTCTACTCCCACCTCCCTCCCATACCCACCCTGGGAGGCACGCCGGGCCCCAGCACCTCCTCTGGCCGCCAGGCTGTCCAGCCAAGGCCACTTCTGAGCTGGCCAGGTGCCCCCCTCTCTGCTGTTACTGGTGGGTGTCTGCTCAGGTCTTTGCCCACCTCCCCTGCCTTCCAGAGCCTCCAGCCCAGGCTCAACCTTGGGGGCCCCAGGGGGGCTCAGTTCCTCTCTCTGCCCCTCTCCCTCTGTCAGGCCACCTTGAACAGAAGATCCTGCAGGAGCTAAGGGAAGCCAGGGCCCCTGTCAAGACCGCCCAGCTGGTGAAGAAATGCCAAGTGCCCAGGAAGGAGCTCAACCAAGTCCTCTACCGAATGAAGAACGAGTCGAAAGTCTCCCTCGCAGGCCCTGCCACGTGGCGCCTGGACGAGGGTGGGCCTGGCGACGCGGCCCTTGCACAGCTGGCCCTGCCCAGCCATGGTGACCCACCATCCCCGGGTAGGTCTGAGCCAGTGGGAGCCATCCTGGCCACGGACGAGCCCAGACTTGAGCTTGGGTTCACACACGGGCTCCGCCAGTTGGGTGTCTCCTTGCTGGGGCTGGTTCCTTTCTCTGGCTGACGGGGATGCCGATGTGGCTGCTTCACAGGGCTTGCTGAGAGGATTAGCCGCACAGGGCTCAGCCCAGCACACGTGGCACCTGGTAGGTGCTCGGCAAATATTAATAACAGAGAACGATGGTGATGATAATAATGGAACACACTTGGTGTCCCACTAGGCCCCTCTTCTAGTTTTAGAGCCCACGGAGAGAAAGAGCTGACACTCACCTGGTACTTAAGGGGGGCTGGGTGCTGAACCCCGGGGCTCACCTGACCCTCACATGAGCCTGGGAGGCGGGTGGGTACTGTCTTCCCCTCTTTCTACAGAAAAGACAATTGAGCCCCAAAGAAGTTAATTAACAGGAAGTCGCGCAGCTGGAAGGAGCAGGGTGGGATTAGAGCCCGTGTTTAACTCTGGAGTCTGCACCGGGGCCCACCTCTGCCCGGCAGAGGCCGGGGTTCATCTCCCATCCCCCCACCCTCTGAGCCACCTTTCTTTCTCCAGCCCAGAGGCCCCCGGAAGACGCAGCTGGAATTCCAAAGAAGCCTGGCCCTCAGCTCAGTGACCGACGTAAGCATCCTCATTCCATTTGGCTCCCAACACCTGGGAGCCCTTCCCCACAACCCACAGTCCTCCTCGAGGGTACAAGACAGTACGCGTGGTCGGGGGCCCTGTCCCACCCACCCAGAGGCTCCCGCACAGTGTTCAGAGGCAAGACTCCGTCCTCACAGTGGAGGAATCTAAATGGCTGAGAAATTATTTCTCCGCTCAATAGTTGACCCTCGCGGGGCACCTACCACATGCCAGGCACGTGCAGAGAACTTGTGCACCTCCCTGGGCCTCAGAACCACCTCTGCAGAGCGCCGCTGTTACCCCCATTATCATTACGCCCATTTCTCAGAGGAGGAAACTGAGCCTGGAGGGGCTGGGGAGCTGTCCAAGGTCACAGAGCTTGTTGGCTGTCCGTGGAGGGGCAGATTCAAGCTCTGGGTCCTCCTTAACCACCTGACCATCCCGCCCTCCAGAGGAAGAGATCTACAGGTTCCTGGAAGACAAGGGACCCCATCCTGCCCTGGTCATCGCCCAGGCCCTGGGCCTGAGGACGGCAAAAGATGTCAACCCAGACTTGTACAAGATGAAGGGCAAGCACCTTCTGGACTTTGACGAGAGGTTAAAAGCGTGGGCAATTTATCAACCAGGTAGGCCCTTCCCTGCTGCCTGCACCCGGGCAGTGGCAGCGCGGCCGAGCTGCAGAGAAACCGTTCGCACCTCACTCTCGGTCCTTGCTGGGCACTCCGCTGAGCCTGCCCCACCTCGCGAGAACCTACCAGAAGCTTGCGGTGGGGTGGTCCTGCTGATCGTTCACTGGAGGGGGTTCCAGGAGGGAGGGGCGCAGTGGGATTAACCAGGGGCGGCAGAAGGCAAGGGTCCCAGAGGGGAGGCGCCTGCTCCTCATTTCCTTGGCCCCAGGGTGCAGGGGCTCAGTCCGAGTGTGGTAACGGTTTTCTGCGAGCACTTTGCCTAACTTGGGGTTTGGCGGTTGGCAGAAGAGAAGGCCAGGCTGGGCTCAGACCCCGACGGCTGGAGCCCCAGGGACAGCTCATCCGTGAGGGCAGCAGACACTTTTAGGGGGCCACAAAAATGTTTTAATTTTTATTTCTTTTAAAAGCAGAAGAAGAAACAGATACTATGAATATGATGAATATCTCAAAACAAATCCAGCCCGGATTATATTTGTCTTTGTGCTAACACGGTCACAAAATGTCATTTAAAAGATTTTTTTAAGGAGGACAGGGTCCTCGCCGGGGAGTCTGGGCAGGGGCCCGTCTCGGCCCACATGGGGCAGACTCTCCCCTCATGGTGCCGGGGGTCTCGGCATCATACGGCCGCTGTGAGGAAGTAATAACGTGACAGCAACCAGATTTTAAAGACTGGTGACAAATCCAAATCCTTACAAATGTCTTGTGAGCCCCTGACAGCTCATCAGGCCATTGCTCAAGGGAGAAGGGGCACCGGTGCCCCTCGGTCAGGGCTGTGGCTGCCCCCCAAGGGGAGCAACAGAAGATGGGGAGAGTGGTGTGGGGTCCCTGCAGGCCCCCAGCAAGCACTCATGGTGGCCTGGCCATGGGGCAGAGAAGGACACAGAGGCAAGGTGACTTCCCGTGGCCATTTCCAAGCAAGGCTCCATCCGGGATACCTGTGGTGTATCTGCTAAACAGGCCGGTTCTTGGGTCCCACGTTGGACCCACTGCCTCGGGACCCTCGGGAGGGGCACCTGGGAATCTGTGTTTTAACAAGCTCCCCGGGAGAATTTGGTGCTGCCGACTTGGTATCTGGAACCCCTGACCCCTAGAGAGGTGCAAAGAGATAGAATGGAATATTAATTTGCAGAAGACTCTGGAAGAAGAGATCAGCCCATTGCAGTAGATTCTGGAGGGAGAAATCAGTGCGCTGCAACTATGAACCAGCAAAATCCAGTCATCATGATCTACCAGCACGGCACGAACAGCCACATTTCCATTGCGAACTCCCACAACACCCAGATCGGACATGGGAACGTCATGACGAGAGAGATAACCCCCGGGGAAAGCGGTAAGTTGTCGGAGACACTCAGGAAAAGGGACCCTGAGGGGGCACCCACTCCGCCTGGGTGAGGGAGGGAACTGGGGGAGTCCACCTCCAAGGAGAAAGGACACCTTCCACCCCCCCGGATCCTCCTTCATGGCCTTCCTGAGAATGAGGGAGCCTGGATCAAACCTCTCCTGCTTTCCCCTTACTCAGATCCTTTGGCCTCGTTTTCAACGGGATCTGATACTTTTCCATGAGAAACAACTCGATTCATTCTCCCTCAGCAGACTGTCACAAGGCGGTTACTGCAGTATTTCGTTTGTTCTGAGACGCATTACTTTTGTCCACAAGTTAACGGGTTGGAAATTGGGGGCATCTTACCATCAGTGGCCCCCCAGTTCTGATGAAACACAGTGCGGCACACTGGGCACTTCCTGCATGCCAGTCCCTCTGGCAAGAGGGGACAGGCCACCTATCGGTCCCACCATGTCACCCATGAGTGACAGCATCGGCCCAAATGTTGGGTCACTTCCATAACATTGGGAGAGCCTTTCCCCACTCGGGGCCTCAGTTTCCCCAACTGTGAAATAAAGAACTTCGCTCTAGAATCCAGATCATCGTTTCCCCAACTTTAATCCTGTCAGCCTCCCCTTCCCAATTTGGGCCACCCCCCTGTCTAATTATTTAATTAATGCTATTAAATGGTTCACCTTTTTTCCTACTCAAATTTATTTTTTTTTAATTTTTATAGCATTACCTTAAGTTGAAAACTATGAAGATCACCATAAAAATAAATGCTGGGAAAGTAAAACACTGTAGGAGGCTCTGGGCCTGGGTGTTGGAAAGCATTAAAATGTCTTAGCCCCAAAGGGGACTCTCTCTCGCTGAGGTCAGAAGGACTGAGAATGACTGGGAATCAGAACCATGTGCTCACCGTTTGGGTCTGCAAGTGTCCTAGCAACACCCTGGCACCCGCACAGTCGTGACAAACTGGGGACCCCAAGACGAGGTGCTCTGCTGGGTCCTCCTGCTCCCCCTTTAGGGCCTGAAATGATTGTCTCCTGGTCTGACGGTGTCTAGGAGGGATTCAGAGGCCTGTCCCCTCTGTCCAGGCAGGACTTTGTGTGTGTGAGTGTGTGTGTGTGTGTGTGTATGTGTGTGTGTACGTGCGTGCGCGTCCGCATGTGCGTGTGTGTTGGTGAGGGATGGGGGTGGGGGTCAGAGGGTGGAGAAGGACGCCTAGAGTCACCCCCAGCAAGGTCGTGCTGTGTTCCCCTGCCAGGTTCCGCAGCTCCCCGATACCTCCCTCCAACGGCGCCAGGTGACTCCTCAGCTCCCAGTGCCTGGGGGCCCCAGGACATCCACATGGAGCGATCCGTGCTCAGACGGGTGCAGCTGGGACACGACAATGAGCTGAGTGTCCACAGTACCCCAGCCGAAGGCTCCGGCCACATCCCCTCAGGCAGCCCCCCAGGTAACTGGGACCTAGTGGCCAGACCCCCACCCTGCCGCATTCTGCTCCTCGCCGAGAGGAACTGTTGCAGAGTCTGAGGGGAGAGGGGCATGATGGGAAATTCCTTTCCTTCCACTGGGAGGCTGGACCACAGAGTAGAACAGGTGTGGCTTTTGCAGCTAGCACTCTGGATCCCCACCCCCCACCCCCCACCACAGGAAACCTCAGTTTCCTCATCTGTAAAGTGGGCAGGCCTCCCCCGGGAAGCAGAGGCTGGCCCTCTGACGCAGGAGAGAGGCGATGGCTTGAGACTGGAATGGTGCTTAAGGAGAACAGGTGCTCTACTGGGTGCTGTGGCCACACAGTGACCGAGGGCGTTGGCGGAGGCCTTCCCTGCACTGGTAACCCAGAGGTGGGCAGGGGGAGGTCGGCAGAGAGGCTGGAGAGGAAGGAGGAAGCAGGGACCCTCCGAGAAGAGTCTCCAGAGAAGGGGGAGGCCAGTGAACATGGGGAGGCCCCTGTGGGTTCAGCAGCAAGGGCTCATGCGCCCTTCGGAGGCTGGGGACAGCTCCTGGGAGGGAGGGGCAGTGGGAGCTGGGGAGCGGGGGAGGTGAGGCTGGACGTGGACGTCTCCCGCAGGAAGTCTGGGCGGGAAAGGAAGGAGCCCGATGGCAGGGCTGGGCCCGTGAGGATTTCACCAGGGGCGGGAGGCTGTGTTCCGGCGCGTAGAGGAGGCAGTGACCGAGGGACACTGACGGCCAGGTCAGCTGGGCTGGACTCTGGGGGCAGACCCTGCTGGCAGAGACTGACGGCACCCCAGGCGGGTGCACGGCGTGGCAAAGGCGTGGCAGTGGGCTGGCCAGGCCAAGGCTGCCGGCTGAGTAGGTGCGGGCCCGGGAGGGAGGTGTGGGGACGAACCAGCCATGGGGGACCTGAAGGCCAGGTCGGGTTCAGGGCTCAGGGCCATCGTCCCACTGCCACCCCTGTCTCTCTGTGACCCACAGTCTCTGCCACCGCCGACGGCCCAGGAGCTTCATTTGAAGTGCGAATGCCCACACCAGGATCTCACCCCGAGGGGGACGCGGCCCAGAGAGTCCACATCAGGTCATGCTTCCTCGAGGACGCCGCCATCGGCAACAGCAACAGAATGACTGTCCGCCCAGCGCCAGGGGGAGTCGCGGGGGCTGGAGAGGGGCAGCCGGAGGAGGATGCAGGTGAGCCTGGGCACGGCGGCCCCGCGCGTTCTCTCTCCCCAGGCCGTTTGTTCATGCATTCGTTCACCGCCACTCACTCGCCGCCGGTTTCCCGGAGTCAGGTGGCGATACAGGGCCGTGGCAAAGAGCAGCAGCTCTGGAGTCAGCGCATCGGGGCTCAGGTCCCGCTAGCGGAGGGACTTAAGTCATTTAACTCTCCAGTTCGCTTCCTTATCTGTGAAACGGGCCTGGTGACAACGGCCTGCAGCACCTCCTCCGGCTGTCGCTAGGATTGCATAAAACACACAGGCAAAGCGTGCAGCACTGCGCCAGCCCAGCGTGCATTCAGGCAGCGGAAGGATCGTTATCATCATCATCATCTTTATTTTAGGCCTCGAGAGAGGCGCTGGGATGCCACAGGGACGGGCTCTACCTCAGGGAACAGGCTAACCGGCCGCGGCAGCAGGACGGCAACACAGTGGCTCCCACGTCTGTGCCCGGGGAGCAGTCCAGGCTGCCCCTCGAAGTCACCCACGCCAGGGTTCCTTCTCCCTCGGTGCTCAGCTGTCCCTAGCGCTCTGTCCCTGTCTGTGGGGTTGGACTAGGCACCAGCAAGGACGGGGAAGAGCGGACTCGGAAAGTCAGCGTTGCCTTTGACCAAGCACACACACCGCTGCGGTGCCGCGCCCAGGGCCTGCACCTGGCCACGAGGGGGCTGGGAAATGTCGCCTGCGTCAGGGCAGTCTGAGCCCAGCTCAGACTCAGGGGAGGGGGCTCTGCTGCCGACGGGAGGAGGGGGAAAGGACCCCAGCTCGGTTGGCAGTCCCAGCCACGCAGAGCCAGGGGACGGCCGCTCTGCCGCAGGGGGCGGGGCGGCACCGCGTGGGCGACAGCCTGGAGGTGAGGACGCGGTGGCGTGTGAGGGTGGCCTGAGCGTGGCGAGCAGGCCCACAGCCCGGCGGCGTGAGAACGCCGGAGTTAATTCTAAGGCATCAGGAGACAGGAGGCGACCTGAGCAGGAGAAGGCCGGGATGAGCTTTCCACCTTGGGTGTGAGGAAAGGATCAGAAAGAGCGTTTCAGCTCCTAGACTTCGGAGATTCGGGATGTTTGGGATGCGGGGTCACGACCGATCCCACCAGCGGTTAGGAAACCCAGATCGGCTGGCAGAATCTTGTGCATTGGCCAGAATCTGGTGGACTGTCCTGGATGTCGGGAGGGCCTCCTCATCCCGATGGCGTGTCCTTGCTGGCCCCCACAGCGAGGAGACCCAGGCCCACTCTTGCCTTCAAAGTCCCCCTCCAGGACCCCACAACATGGGTGGTTTGCAGAGCCCTGTGGGTCTCAAGCCAGACCAGCAAAGATTCCTCTTTCTGGAAAGAAACACAACCCTGCTTTTGAACAGTGTCCCAGAGTACCTGCCGTTCCCTGAGATTCCAGCAGAGCAGCTGATGAGGGCTTACTGGGCCTCACCTGACCCACCCACGTCGCTTTGTTCCAAGAAACATCTACAGGCACATCTCAGAGCTATTGCCGGTTCCTTCCAGACTGTGACACAGTGAATATTGCAATACAGTGAGTCACGCAAATATTTGGTCTCCCAGTGTGTATAAACGTTAGTCTACACTATACTATAGTCTATTAAGGGTGCAATAGCATTATGTCTAAAAAAAAGGACATACCTTAATTTAAAAATACTTTATTGCTAAAAAATGTTAATTATCTGAGCCTTCAGTGAGTCATATCTTTTGGTTACTGAAGGCTCTTGCCTGGATGCCACTGGCTGCTAACTGGTCAGAGTAGTGGTTGCTAAAAGTTGGGGTGGCTGTGACAATTTCTTAAAATAAGACAACAATGGAGTTTGCCACATCAGTTGGCTCTTCCTTTCACAAACTATTTATCTGTAGCATGTGATGATGCTTGATAGCGTTTTACCCACAGTAAACGTCTTTCGAAATTGGAGTTGGTGCTCTTGAAGTCCGCAGGGGCTTTATTGAGTAAGTCGATGTGATATTCTAAATGCTTTGTTGTCATTTCAACAATGTTCACAGCCTTTTCGCCAAGAGTGGATTTGATCTCAAAAAACTACCTTCTTTGCTCATCCGTAAGAAGCAACTTCTAATCTGTTCAAGTTTTATTATGAGGTTCCAACAATACAGTCGCATCTTCAGGCTCCACTTCTAACTCTAGTTCTTTTGCTGTTTCCACCACATCTGCAGAGACTTCCTCCACTGAAGTCTTGGACCCCTCAAAGTCATCCATGAGGGTTGGAACCAACTTCTTCCAAACTCCTATAATGTTGATATTTCCTCCTGTGAATCACAAATGTTCTTAATGGCATCTAGAATGGTGAATCCTTTCCAGAAGGTATTCAATTTACTTTGCCCAGTTCTATCAGAGAAATCACTACCTATGGCAGCTATAGCAGCTAAGGCCTTATGAAATGTATTTCTGAAATAATATAACACTTGAAAGTTGAAATCACTCTTTGATCCATGGCTGCGGAATGACTGTTGCGTTAGCAGGCATGAAAATGGCATTTATCTCCTTGTGCATCTCCGTCAAAGCTCTTGGGTAACTAGGTGCTTGTCAATGAGCAGTAATCTTCTGAAAGGAATCTTTTCTTCTGGGCAGCAGGTCTCAATAGTGGTCTCAAAATATTCAATAAAGCATGCTGTAAAAAGACGTGCTGTCATCCAGGCCTTGCTATTCCATTTACAGAGCACAGGCAGAGTAGATTTAGCATAATTCTCAAGAGCCCCGGGATTTTCAGAATGGTAAATGACTTTGGCGTTAACTTAAAGCCACCAGCTGCATTAGCACCTAATACAAGAATCAGCCTGTCCTTTAAAGCTTTGAAGCCAGGCATTGACTTCTCCTCTCTAGCTATGCAAGTTCTAGATGGCATCTTCTCCTGACAGAAGGCTGTTGTGCCTACATGGAAAACTGTTGATTGGTGTAGCCACTTTCATCAATTACATCACTAGATCTTCTGGAAAACTTGCTGCAGCTTTTATATCAGCACTTGCTGCGTCGCCTTGCACTTTCAGGTTATGGAGACGGTTTCTTTTCTTAAACCTCATGAACCAACCTCTGCTGGCTTCACACTTTTCTTCTGCAGCTTCTCACCTCTCTCAGCCTTCACAGAATTAAAGAGAGTCAGGGCCTTGCTCTGGATTAGGCTTTGGCTTAAGGGAATGTTGCGGCTGGTTTGGTCTTCTATCCAGACCACTCACACTTTCTCCATATCGGCAAGAAGCTGTTTTGCTCTTATCATTCTTGTGTTCACTGAGTAGCACTTTTAATTTCCTTCGAGAACTTTTCCAGTGCATTCACAGCTTAGCTAACCGTTTGGTGCCGGAGGCCTGGCTTTCAGTCCGTCTGGGCTTTCGACACGCGTCCCTCACCAAGCATAATCGCTTCTAGCTTTTGATTTAAAGTAAGAGCTGTGCAACTCTTCCTTTCACTTGAACACATAGAGGCCATTGCAGGGTTATTAACTGGCCTAATTTGGATAATTCCGTGTCTCAGGGAATGGGGAGGCCCGAGGAAAGGGAGGCAGATGGGGGAGCGGCTGTCACTGGAGCAGTCAGGACACACACAACGGTAGTTGGCTAAGTTTGCTTCCTTCTACAGGCATGGCTCATGGCACCGCAAAACAATGACAATAGTAAGATGGAAGATCACTGATCGCAGGTTACCAAAACGGATCTATTGTGACAATTACCAAAATGTGACACAGAGACATGAAATGAGCACGTGCTCTTGGAGAAATGGTGCAGACGGACTTGCTCAAGGCAGGGTTGCCACGGACCTTCAATTTGCGAAACACGCGGTATCTGCGAAGGGCAGTAAAGTGAAACACTTGAGGCAGGGTGCAATAGTGCGAGGAGTGCCCGCGGCTCCCTCCTCGGGTGTGCGGCAGGACCTTATCCTGAGAAGCGTGGCTGGGGGTGTGGTGTCGTGTGTGGGGAGTTGGCTATTGGAGACTGTCAGTGCTAGACAGAGCTGGGCCATCTTTTGGGTCCTGGGGGCATTGGGGGAGCCCTGGGATGGGAGCTCCTCCATGTCACTGTGGTGAAAGCTGCACAGGACTGGCCAGAGACCCAGGGGGACCAGCGCAAAACGAAAGGGCAGGGCTCCCTGCTCAAGACTCAGCCAGAATTTTAAGACAACAGCAAAGCATTAAACTGGGCTTGGGTCCTTCGGAGGGCAGGTCCCCCTGGGAAGGCCCAGGCCACGTGCCCATGGAGCTGACCCTACGTCATCTCTTCCCGCAGACCCTGCTCCCGAAGCCTCACAATCCAGAAGCAGTTTCCCTCAAGATGCGGGTCAGGCTGCCCCTGGCATCACCTCAACACTCACCCCACGGCTGGAAGCTGTGACCCTTGGAAACAGAGATCCTGAAACTGCAGAACACAGTCGCGGGGTGCAAGGAACCCCAGGCTCGGGGAGCCAGTGAGAAGATGGGGTTTACAGCAGACAGCCTCAGGCCAGACTCACTCAGGAAGAGGCCAGGCCCAGGCGAAGCCAGGGCAGCCTGGCCTGGTGCTCTCTGATTCCAGACAACTCTGTGGCCTGCTTGCTTCGTAACCTCTGCCAGCAGGAGTGGCTTTCAGGGCTGGGCCTGTGTGGGGATGGGCTCAGGCCTGGACTTCTGGTGACCAGGCACAGACCAACAGCGGGTCACTTTGGGGAACACTTGGTGCGCTGAGAGGAGGTCGCCAGGTAGGAGTGGCCTCTCTCTCCTTCTCGGGCCGGGTCCCTGCCGAATTGCCTCCCACTGTGGCCCCTGCTGTGGTTTGAATGTTTGTATACCTACAAAATTCACGTTGAAACTTATCCCCGGTGCAATGACATTAAGAGTCGGAGGCGATTTAGGAGGTGATGAAGTCAGGGCAGAGCCCTCCTGAGTGGGGTTAGTGCCCTTACGGAAGGGCTCCGGGGAGCCGGCTAGCCCCTTTGCCCGGCCACCCTATGAGGACGCAGCAGCAAGGCGCCTTCTCTGAAGCTGCGACGAAGCTCTCGCCAAGCATCGACTCTGCTGGCACCGTGATCTCGGCCTCCGCAGCCTCCAAAACTGTGAGCGAGACATCGCTGTTGTTTATAAGTTACCAGGGGCGAGGCATCTCGTTACAGCAGCCTCAGCCGGCGAAGACTGTCCACTCTCCTCTCCTCACTCAAGACCTGACTTCCCCAAGGCCCGTCAGGGACACCAGACCTCTTTACCACCTGATCTTTCTAGAATCTTCTCTCCTCAGCCTGTTCTCTCTAGGGATTTCTGAGTTGCACTTCCCGAGAGCGAATTCCTCCCCCACCCCCAGGCCCTGGCGGAAGTCACTGGCCGGCCCACGGGTCAGGTGACCTCTCCTGGCCAATCAGCAGGGAGCACTTGCTCCAGACCAGCCATGTCGCCTGGGCCGAGTCCCCCAGAAGCAGTGTGGGCTCCGAGATATTTCCAGAAGAGAGGGAGGGGGAGACCAAGGCACACTCGGGGAGGGATGACGGGAGGAAGACGGAAATGGATGGAGGAAGGTGGTCGTCGCCAGGTAGGGCGATCGTGGAACACGGACTGCCTGCTCCCTGCGCACGCACACACGCACATGTGCTCGCACACAGGCACTGTGTCTGCTGGCCCTCCCAACGCCGCCCCTACTCCTCGGATGGGCCTTTCTCGCCCTCCCCGAGTCTCCTCCATGGACCCTGTGCCCTGGGGCTAACGTCGACCTTGGTGGAGAGGGGCTGGCTCATCGCTGGGCCTGAGTAACAAAGGTCGTCAAGCAAATTCATACCCCTCTCCCAACGCGACTGGGAGGACCTCGAGGTCAGAGGCATTGACACACTGGTCACCCAGACCAGCACACGGAACTGACACCTTGTGCCTTAGAGGGGAGTCTTAAGACAGTGGTTGAACCCCAACTTCAGTCACTGCTGACGGGGGACCTATCCGTGCACGCGTCCATTGGAAGAGCTAAGTCCCCTCAGCGCTGAAGCCAGCGCCCTGGCGTTTGCATTCCCCAGCACAGCTCGCCCCTCAAGACCAGGGAGAGGGAGGAGGTCGGGTGGGGTGGGAACGGTGCTCTAGGCAGGGGCACAGCCGGGGCAGAGGCGTGAAGATCAGGATAAGATGAGATACTCAGAGAACCACAGCAGTGTCCGTGTTACTGGAGGGCCCAGTGCAAAGAAAAGAGGCGGGGGGTGGCTGGGAGGGAAGCGGGGGCCAGAGCACAGGTCTGGGAGTTGGGACTGGTCGCCCAGCGCTGTACAAGCACCGCCCACAGGGAGACCTGGACGGGCCCATGCAACACGGTACAGTCGTTGGATTCATCGTGGGGACACGAGCCTTGTCCCAGGGGCTGGGATTGCCCAGCACTACCGGCAGCAAAGTTATCTCGACTGCCATGCTGATCTGGGGGTCCCCAAATCATTTCCTATGGGATATTCTGTTGAGTCACCAGGTCTAAGGGGATTGAAATTGGGTTTGGCTCACTGGGCCTGTCTTCCTCCTGTGTCAGCTGCAAATCAGTTGCTTGCCTCAAAGTTTGACCAAGGTCTGTGGTTAACCAGGCCCCATGTCAGTGGGGAATCGAAAGGCAGCTCCCAGCTCCAGCCCAAACCAGAACAGTCATTTTCCCAGCAAGATTTTCCCTGTGTAATTAATTTGTCATAAATACGCTGACAAAGCGTCCCTGGCAGTTAATGGGGGCTGGAGGTGAAGGTCAATGCTGGTCTCCTTGGGAAGGAAATTAACTAGCTACCATTAAAAGCAGAGAATGATTAAGTCCCAGCATCCCCCAGCCCTCGCTCTCACCAGCCCGCCCTCCCGCACGTCCCCTCCTGCAGTGGTGTGCGCAAATGAACTCGCAGCTCGCAGGGTTGGTTGGGGGGAGGAGGGATTTGCTCCATGAGTTGGAAATGATTTTCCCAACCACCGACCTGCTCACAAATGCAATTCTATGTTCTCATCCCAGCGGTGCTCCTCCTCTCGGGGTGAGCCCAGACAGGACTCCTCACTTGTGGACTTTAGCAGACCGCCAAAATTGGAGACTTAGAGCAGGAAGAAGAGTCTAGGGAGTAACTTAGGAGCATTTCAGCTTTAAGTGACAGACCCCCAGCCCACCCAGGCTTAAACAAAAAAGGGGATTTATTTGCTCATACAACCAAGAAATCAAGGGATACTTAGGTTCACAAATGGCTGGATCCAGGGGGCTCAACCCTTATTTTCAGGCTTCTTTCTCTCCATCTCTCCGAAAAAAATCTCCCCAATGTGGCCCCAGCCACCCAGGGCTTATGATCTGCCAGTTTAGCAACTCCAAGCCAAATACTGCTGGTAGAATGTCCCAAGGAGGATTCTGATTGGCTGTGCTTAGGTCACATGCCAATCCTTGAACCAATCAGGGAAAGTGAAGTGTTCCAATTGGTTACTTGGGATCAGATGTGCTCCCCCAGGTGGGAGGAGGTGACATCATCCATGTGGGATGTGCTACCCAGGAAAGCTGGTTCTGTTATCAGAAGAGGGAAAGGGATGCTGCACTAACAAAAATCAGGTATCTACTTCAGGACTGGGGTATGAGTGTTTCTTTCCAGAATTATCCAAACACAGAAGGACTTTCTGTAGGGAAGGAAAGAAAAACACCCTTCATTTAAGGGACTATTGTGAGGTCTGGCCCGGCATGGAAGGCTGGGTGAGTGTGGGAATGAAGTTTGAAGTGGAAAACATGAAACCAGGAAGATTTTTAAAAATACAGTCAATGCTCCACACCTGTGCATTCTGAGGATTGAAAGTATTTGGGGGCAAAAACGCATGATTGTATCTGTACTGCACATGTATAGACTTTTTCTCCTCATTATTCCCTATACGGCATAACAGTTATTTGCATGGCATTTATCTTGTATTGGTATTTTAAGTAATCTAGAGATGATTTAAAGTATATGGGAGGATGTGCATGGCTTATATGGAAGTACCACACCATTTTATATCAGGGACTTGAGCATACAGGGATTTGGGTGTCTGTAGCGGGTCCTGAACCAATCTCCCACGGATACCAAGGGGCAACTGTATGTTTAGGCATTTGTTAAAAACTGCAGATGGAATATTTCAGATCTATTGTACTTTTCAATCCAAACAAAAAAGCAATACTTTCACTTCATGGTGTTTGTTGGCTCTTGGAAACAAGTGGAGTTTAGGTAAGGCCCCATCCAGCAGCTCAAACAATGTGGCGAGAAACCTGTTGTCCCTCCGTCTCTGCTTGGCTGCCCACAGACTAAGCTTTCTCAGCTTCTACATGGAGACTGTCCAGCCACAATGAGTTCTGCCTGCTGGTGACAAAGCAGCTGCTGTGGTTCCAGACCTCACATTCCCCCACGGGACAAAAGTAACTTCTAAACCACCCCAGGATTCACCATCTCCAACTGGCCATGGGCATGAGAATCATTAACAGTAGCCAGTCCAGCCCCTCCCCTGAAGGTGGGGGAGTTTAGACTCATGTGGACCTGCAGCGCCCAGGGCATTTCCTAAGCATACTTTAATCCTCCTCTTAAGTCGATGAGGAAATTGGGGCCAAGGCAGGGTAAATGGCTTGTCCAGGGCCACACAGCTAGAAAGCGAAGCCCCTGCCCAACCTTCCAGAGTGAAAGCCAGGTTTTTCCAATCCTGCTGGCCAACCCATCACCCGGGATGTGACACTCCCATCTCCCAGGCTGTGAGCTCTGGCGGATAAAAGGGAAATGCCTCCCACCCACGGGCAGCCCTGCAGCGGATGAGGAGGGGCCGGTGGGACCAGCATTTTGGGTTTTAAGAAAACGCTCTGCCTGCGAGAGGTCCTGTGAAATATAGGTTCCTTGGACAAACAGGCTGTGGATACATGGCATGGTGTAGTCACCCTGGGTGATCTTCAGGGAGCCCACTGCCCAGGGGTCAACTGAGGCTCAGGGAGGTTAGACAATTGTCCAAGGGACAGAGACAGGATTCCAACCCAGGCCACCAGGCTGCTAAGCCAGTGCTCTCGAACACGTTACTGAAGAAGCTGTCTGGGACTTAACACGGCAGCCAGGTGCGTCTCACTTGTTCATTCACTGCCCGGTTCCCACCCCAGGGTCCTCTGGCCTCTGCTGCCATCAGCCAAGGGTCCGCCTGGAGCAGGAGCCCAGCAGGGAACAGGCCCCAGAGCCCTGACGGCAGGAGGGTCAGATGGTGGGCAGGGGCCGGGCTGCCCCTCTCCCCGCTGCAGAGCCCCAGAGTAACCCGGCCCGCCCAGCAGGCGGGGCACAGGTGTGTACCCCCATGGCGCCTGGAACCCGGCTGTGAGATCCTCGTGGCAAATCTTGTGCCGCCCTCCCACCCCAGCAGCCGTCTTCCTGCTCTGAGCCCCCGTCTTCCTCTCTCACCTCCTGCCTCCCTCTTAGACAGACCCTGGGATGGCCCTGGGCCCACCCGCATAATCCGGGATGACCTCCCTGTCTAACCATCCTTAACTGTACCATGTCTGCAGCCTCCGTTGCTCCGTTTAAGGTAACATGCTCCCAGGTTCTGGGGATCACGACATGGACATCGTCGGGGGAGCATCATTCAGCCCCCCACATTGCTAAACATCCTCCATGCCCAGGACAGCCCCGACCCCTGCAACACGGAATTATCCAGCCCAGAGTGTCAGCAGTGCAAGGCTGCTGCCGCCGTCACTATCACAAGATACAAGAATGAAGGGGCTTGGCTTCGCCGCCCTGCGTGTGTGTGCCCTGAGCGTGACCCAGGCAAGTCCCAGCACCTCCGAACCTCAGTTTCCCCTTCTGTACAATGGGGCAGACATCAGGCCAGCGCCTGCTGCATGGGAGCCCACCGTTAGGATTGAGGGAGATCTTGCCGACATCCGGGACCACCGAAGGTGCTCCTGGGCCGGGGCACTGCCCAGGGCTGCCTCGGTGGGCACAGCCCGGGCACCAGGTGCCAGGAGCCGAGGCCGCGCCGCTACCTGCGCCACCCTCCGGCCGCCCGCGCGGCGCTCGCCGCGTCCACAGCCTTGGGCCGAGCGCCACCTGCTGGCCGCGCGCCGCCTGGCCGCCGCGCTCCGGGCCGGGCTCGCAGCTCGCAGAGGCAGAGCCTGGGGGCCTGGTCTGCGGTCGGTCGGGACGTCCTGTGCCCACCCCCGTTCCTCCCCCGAGAGCGGCCGGGCGCACGACGCTCCCCGGTGGTGCTGGGCTGGTGCACAACATCCCACCCGTCCGCAGGCCCCAGGTGAAGTTCCCGCACTGCCCTCCCACGGGGCCCTGCCGGCGCTCCAAAGTTGGGGGAAGGGGCGCAAACCCAGCGCTCTGCAAGGGCTGAGTTTCTCCCCTGGTGGGGATCGTCCCTGCATACTGGGCACCCGCCGCAAGCCCCCAGCCCAGCTCCTGCAGGAGCCAGGAAGACCTTCCCTGCAAGCCCACTTGCAGCATGCAGCCCTGAGCCCCCAACTCTACCAAGGAAAACCTGTTTACCCCATTCCACATGGTGAAAAAACTGACACACAGAGAGGTTAAGCTATTTGCCCAAGGTCACACAGCCAGTGACTGGCCCACTAGGATTCAACCCAGGGCACAAAGTGAGTGCAGACAACCGCCAGCTGTGAAAGAAAACCCACATCGTGCTTGGGAAATGCCTCCGGTCTGGGGGTAGGGAGGTGGGGTGGGGGCCCCCGCTGGTGGGTCGTGACTCACTGGCAGGGCCCAAAGGGCGACAAGCCCATCTGAGCACACAGTCAGCCTGCATGCCCTCACTTTGGCCATCACGCCAGTGGGCACCTCCTGGGTCTGCAGGACAGCGTGAGGCTGGAGATACAAACTCGGGGCCACCTGGTTCAAAGTTTAGCCCTAACATTTTCCAGCTGTGTGAGCTCAGGCAGACATCTCATCTCCCCGTGCCTCAGTTTCCACATGTGTAAAATGGGACGGTCATTGTCCCTCCCTCTTACAGTTGTCTTCAGGAAGGCGCACCGTGCAGCGGAGAGCCGTGCGGTGGAGAGCGCTGCCTTGGCGCACCCCCTCCGACTGCCCGCGCCGCAGAGTCCGCCCCTCCCCTCCGTCCTTCCCTACCCTGCCCGCTGCCTCCTCCTCGGACTCCTGGTCTCGCCCCTGCTTTTAAGCTGACAATTGGCTCAGATGGGGTGGATTCAGAGGCCACACCAGCCCAAGTTAGCCCAGCCCAGGCCTGGCGGACAGCAGCGTCACCCTCTGGGCTGTGACGTGCCCTGAGTGACCGGCCACTTTGGACCTCAGCAGCCCCCCTCACCCCACACACACCGGTCAGTGCCCAGGCAGGCCAGGACCTCCAGACAATATCTCTCACACACACACACACGCCACGGCCACGCTCTGCTGAGTGGCACCTCCTCCCACCTAGCCCAGAGGTCATGGGGTCACTGACACAGGACACAACCCCCCAAAACCTCCCCGAGTGGCAGCTGGGCCTGGGCCCCATAGGGCTCGGCCACTTACCAGATAGGTGATGTCGAAAGTGTTGTTTAATCTCCTTGAGCCTCAGTTTCCCCATCTGCAAAATATGGAGGTAAATGAGACAATCCGTGGACAGCCCTAGAGCAGTGGATGTCTGTGGACATCAGGGGATGTGGCTGTGTCATCACTGTGCCCCTGGCTCCCAGCGCCAGCCATGGCCTCCCGAATAGCAAACGGGGGTGAGAGCAGCCCCAGCCCACAGCCAGTGGTGCTTGCAGGTCTGGGCGCCCTGTGGGCCCCTGAGAGGCAACAAGGGCTGACAGTCACCAAGGGCCGGCCACAGGCTGGGTCTTGGGCCGAGCGCTTTACGGAGATCACCTGCTCGGTCCCCGGCGCCACGATGCGTGTCCCCAGTGTGGATTATCAAAACCGCCTTCCCACCAGAGCAATGGGGGCTTCCAATCTTCCTCCCAGGAAGCAAAAACAAAGCAGAAAACTCTGGAAAACTCAATTTGCTCCTAATCATTCCACCTGCAGGGGCTCAGGTGGCCGCGATCACTCTCCGCCACACCCAGGGCGTGCGCAGCTGCTGCGACGCTGCGAAGGAGTGTTCGTTGACACGAGAGATCCACCAGCCAGTCGTGCGTGGGAAACAACCCGGCAGGTTGCAGATGCTCCGTGGGGTATGATTCACTTTTTAAATTAAAAAGTGTTTGCATACGCGGAGAAAAGTCTAGAAGGAAATCAGCACACGTGAAGAAAGGCTTGCTCTGGGTGCAAAATTCCAGGCGATCGGTTTCTTTCGGCTTTATCTGCGTTCGCTACCTTATTTGCAAGGTATATGTATTGATTTGGTAACTACCAACATCTACATAAACAGAAGTGACCTATGGGAACCGGCCTCCTGAGCCCCCAACACTGTGGACCCCGACCTGGGCCCAGGTGGCCACGGCTGCAGCTCTGACCACCAGGTGGCGCCCCTGATCTTTTTTTGCAAATGGATCCCAAACTTGGGCTTCACAGGGCAGGAGGGTGGGGGGTCGTGGACGCAGCCCTGTACCTCTGCATCACACTCAGCACAGCTCAGGACCCCTGGAGTGGGGCTGGCTCCCAAGGTCCCCTCCAGGGTGGGACATTCTGGCTCTAACTCCCCCAATCCCACTTTATCTTTGTGGATCCCCCAACCCCCAAGTTAGGCCGAGCAGAGCACGGGTGATTACCCTGCACACGTGTCCCCTCTGCCCAGGTGTGTCCCCTCTGCCCAGAGATGCGTGGCCTCAAAGTGACCTTTAGTGTCTTTGTGTCCCATCCCTGCAGAGGCTACGGGGTCTTCTGCTCTGACTGCTTCCCAGCCTTCTCTGAGACCCCTCTTCTGGCTCACCCTGGGGGTCTCGGTTCAAGTGTCCCTCCTCAGAGAGGCCCCTCCGTCACCCCAGGCACTCTCTGCCACGCCTCCTGGTCCGTGGCCTTCTGAGCACCCAGAGTGACCTGCTGTGGTTTCATTTCCTCAGTTCTTTAATCGCGTCTCTCCTGACCACACTCGCCACGCCACCGGGGCGGGGACCTCTCCCGCCAGCACCCCCGTCTCCCCAGTGCCGAGAACATGGCTGGCCCACGGGAGACACTCGATATCCGTTTCTTGAATGAATGCATGAAGCCCCAGGTGAGGCCGGTGCCCAGTGGGTCTGCACACCTGGACGATTAGCCTGTCACTCGGGCCTCTCGGGATCCCACCCCACCCGCGCATCCCCATTCCCTTGCACCTCCGCCCTCGGTTGCCTCCCGGATCTGATTACTCCAGCCCAGGAACACCCCTCTCCAGCCCCGGCCTTTGCTCGGGCCCAGCCTTGCCCTGGGTTCCTCCCCTCTTCACCGCCCCACCTAACCTGCACCTGCACCCGCAGCCTCCCTGGGCCCCGCCCCGAGTCAGTTTCTCTCTCTGTCCTATAAACTCTATCCCACACTTTACCGGCCCCTTGTGTTCAGCCCGAGGCCTTTGTGTCTTCTTAAGTGGGCACCACCACCCTGGGGCCCGGCCTGGTGGTTTTCAGACCCCAGTGTGGACGAGCGTCTGGACAGAAACGCCAGCCCCAGGGTCCCAGCCCGAGGCTCTGCAGGGCAGGCCGGGCGTGGCAGGGAACTCACAGGCCCTCCCCAGAGGCTGTGACAGAGGCCGTGGCTGGCCAACTCCAGAACTCAGGTTTTACTCAGCCTGGGGGTCCCGGGGTGGCACCCAGCCCTCCGTGGCACCCAGGGCTGCAGGGGGAACTGAGGCCTCCTGGGCATAAGCTTTGCCCCAGAGCTGCCTGGAGAGTTCCAGCCCTCTCCCAGGCTGTGTGGCTGTGGGCAAATGCCCACCCTCTCTGTGCCCAGTTTCTTGTCGGTACTGATCTTGCAGGGGTGTGGGGGGTTGGGAGCACAGACAGCTGTCGTGCTTGGACAGGCCTGACGCAGAGAATCGAGCGTTTGTTTGACGGACAAGGAAGGTCAGCCTGGGGCAGAGAGAGCCCTGAGCAAGGCTCATTTCTGCCCAAAGAGGTGGCAGGTGCACAGGTGATCTGCCACCTGCCTGCTAAGTGGCCCTCCCAGCCTCAGTTTCCTCATCTGTAATGGGCCCATCATCCATCCAACCTCACGCCTGGGTGAAAGGACCGAGTGACAGCTCGTGTTCTGCTCCTGCCACTGTGCAGCTCCCCACGACAGCAGCGGTGCCCCTCCCCTTTGTGCCTTCACCTGGGGTCCCTCCTGCAGTCCCTGTGCCCAGCCAGATGGTCCTGTCCCCCGACCCTGCTGTGATCCCTGGACGGGGCCATCAAAGTTTGGGGTGCCCTGTACGCCCCAGTCTCTGGACTTGTTCCTCGGCTGCCAAGCGCCCTGTGTGGAAT
>RJWJ010026085.1:0-23337 GCA_004363605.1 Indri indri
TTTTTTTTCTTTGAACACTTGATAGAATTTACTAGTGAAGATGCTTGACTTATAGACCTTTTTTTGGTTTCTTTTTCTCCCTCATCTCTCTCTCTACCTACTTCCTCCTTGCTTTCCTCCCTCCTTCCTTCCCTGCTTCCAAGTTTCTAATATATTGAATCTTGAAGTGTCCTTTTTCATCTCTTAGTGCTTTACACTTAATGTTTACCTGCCATTCATTTCTCTTTTGTCCTTTGGACTCTACAACTATAGACATATTAGCTTACTTAAAGTGGTTACATAATTCATGATGCTCTTTTCTATTTTTCTTTTATTCTTAATTTATTCTGTGTTTCATTTCACACAGTTTATACTCATAATATCTACACATTCACTAATTTTTTCTTCTGCAGTGTCTCATTTGTCATTAATACTATCCATTGTATTTTTTTTTTTTTATTTCTAGGAGTTCAATCAGGGTCTTTTTTTTAAAAGAAAATAACATCTTTGAGTAGATGATAGACATTGTAAATTTGAATTTGTTGGGTGCTGGATCATTTTATATTCCTATATATATTCTTGAGTTTCATTCTACTGACTACTAGACGCAGATCCTGCACAGGTTTCCCAATTCTCTGGCTGTGTAATATTTTGATCTCCATACTCTGACCTGTGAACCCTGGGCACCTGGGGCTCTCTGGACTCTCGGTATTGTCTCCTTAGCTCAGGAAATTTTCCAGGCTCCACTTGTGTTCTCCTTCCTGTGATGTGGTCCGGGAACTCTTTTGAGGCATTAAAGCCAGGGAAATTATAGGGCTTATTTCATTTGTTTCTTCTTTCTTAGGGATCATTAATTGATGTCCAGTGCCTTGAAAACTGTTATTTCATATTTTCTCCTCCCTCTCTCTCTCTTTTTCCAAGTGGGGGGGTAAATTGAGTCTTTGTTATTATACGTTGGGTGGATGTGGCATTTTTGAAACTAAAAATCGAGAATAAAATTTATATCTTAGTGTGAAAACTATGCTTATTTTATTGCACAAATATTTAATTTGGGGTCTAACTTGAGTTAAACATCCCCAGATTTCATTTTTTCAGCCACAATGAGTCAATATCTGATCTTATTCCTGTTTGTTAAACAAGAACGAATTTGCTCACACTTGTAGGAAGCTACAGCAACAGATTTACCAATTCCCATTGAATTGCAAGAAACTCTTCATTCACAGTTATGTAGAACTTGTTTAGGGGCAGTTGTTTAAATCTTATCTTGAGTGTATGATTCAACTATAGCTCAAGCTATAGCTCAAGAGGTTCTAACTCTTTTATCAAGCAGAAGATTCGGATAAAGTATCCCTTACTAAATCACGCACTTGTGTTCAAAGGGAAGAAAACTACTGTTCAATTTTGTTCTGCGTTTCTTCCAGGTGGTTTTCAATAAGACTTGTGACTTGTTGATATCCTTCCTTACCCTCAAATCCAAACAGTAATGAAAACACGTTAAGATTTTTGTTTGGATTTTTCTTTTAAGGCTTCCGAAAATTCAGTTTCCTTTTTAATCCAAGAAAATTTTCACTTAAAATCAAGAATTTTTTTGTCTAGGATCTTTTAGTCTTATGCAACTGGTTCATGTGCTGAAAAATGTCAGTAAAGTATATAGGCTTCACAGCCATTTTTCATCTTCAAGATGCTCAGTAAAATCTGCCCACTGTGTTCTTGAAAGTATTCCAGCAATTCTCCTTTCAGTTCAAACACCCCACTGAGAATTCTTTTTTTTTTTTGCTAAGCTATGAGAGTTCTATATTTAACAGGTAATTTAAGTCCTCCATATCCAGGTTTTCAAAGTTTTGCAAAAAAATATTCTTGGGTGAACTGGACTGAGTTTAATCTTATTAACTATTTTTATAGCATTACCTAGAAGTTTTTCATCCTACTTCCAAGAATATTTGACATTAGCAGCTCTCTGTGGAGAGAGAAGTATTTTCTAATAATTTCATGATTTTCTTTTTGTTACAAGAGAGACAAAAATCTATCATATAGTCTTATTTGATGAAGCACCACCACCAATACAGATTCCAGCACAGTTCTTCCAAAGCAGAAATTCTTTTCCAGATATTAGGACAGAATATTAAATATGTCTTGACTTATGTTCATTTTGGGGCAGCTGTTTGCAGCAGAAAGTATTTTCCTGAATGTAAAACTATCATTTACAGTTTTTACAAATAATACAGCATGACATTTATTGGTGAAATCTGTTAACTCATCGACTTGGCTAGAGAGCTCTTGTTTTACATTTTATTTCACAAAACCCTTTAAATATCACTGGGCATGTCATCAATATGTCAATTTATCATACCGTTTGAGATTAAAACATTTCAGTCTCTTATACTGAATTTTGTTCTAGTATTTTTCTCACTATAATTTCACATGCTGACAACAGTAAGTTCTCAAGACTATGACTTTTCCTTTTTCTTGGCAATAACTTACTTCTGGAGCCCTTTCACTGAATGCCAATTTTCAAACAAAAGTTTTGTTTATTTTGAAAGAAACAGCATCTACACTTAGCAAATTTTTGTTCATTATTTTTTTTACTTTGGTTATCATTTCAATTTTCTGCAGAGCCATTGCTGCAATTATAGAAGTGTTTTTCCCCACAGGCTATACATAATGAAAGAATAATTTGGATTGCCAACCCATGTAAAGTCATGGATAATTAGCTTTTTTTGGTAAAGATAAAAAATTCTTTGGACTCCTGTTTCACTAGTACAGTGAAATAACTTAGAAAATTATGACTCTCTAACACTAACCTATTCAGAAGTTTTTATAGGCCTGGAATTTTTCTCTTCCATTTCACACTTTATCTTAAAAAATCACAGAGATGGGCAATTTAGACATATTTGTAAAATGAAAAAATCTAATTAAAAGAAAGCATAAAAATTAATGAGAAAATCATAAAATATACGAGTAGTTAATAATATAATTCTCTTACAAACTACACAATTTAAGTTTTGCAACTTTTATAACTACAAAAAAATATCAGGGGTAGCTGAGTTAATGCAAATAAAAATTTCTTTACAACAAAAATTTCCTTCCAATTTTCTGTTACATAGGTAGAGTTTGTTTGGTCCTTTAAGACAATGGCACATAAGGTGGAGGTTAGGGAAGGTAACTTAGGAAACAGAAACTGACATTATCAGTCTACCAGATTGTTTTTGGTGCAATAAGAAGCTCACCAATTATCAGTGACATCTATCTCATATCAAAACTGAGGATGGGCACACCTAATGAACATGTGCCTATTGTTCTTTACCACAGAGAATTAAAAGACCTAGAGAGAAATTCCTAAGTGGTTGATGTGGATACAAATTTTAAAACCCAATGTTTATTTTTTTAATCATCATCTCTAACATGACTCCTAGTGTCTTTTCTTGAAATCAAGGGTTCTGTGGAACATTGATTGAGAAACTTTGATCTATAGCGTAGATCTTTTGAGGTTGCAAATTCTTTCCCATAGTTCTGAGAGACCATGATAAACTTTGAGTAGTTTCTTGGCTTTTCTTAAAATGAGCAGATGCTTCAGGGAAAAAGCAGCTCCAAGTACTGGGTTCGATTCTCTGGGTTTGCTTGTATTTCCTGCTCTTGCCCTCATAGTTCTTCATTGCTCTCTTAGCTTTCCCCTAACATGAGCAGATATTTACAAATATTAACATTTTATCTATCTTTTCAAATTGCTCTCGGCAGTAGGTTTGTTTTAAATTACTTACTCTATGATAACCAGAAGTGACTCTCCTTGTTTTTTTATCTTTTTTTAACGAAGGATTTATTTATTTATTATTGATGCATAAGAAATACATAACATTTTGGGGTACATGTGACAATTTAATATATTCATATAACCAGGATAGAACTGGAGACCATCCTTTTCAGTGAAGTATCTCTTATCTTTTTATCCCTTATGTAATTCAGTTTGATTACTTTAAATATACGGTGATACTTCCCAAGTTTGTAACCCTAATATTTAATTTTCACCTGTATTCAACTGCCTGGTTGACGTGGACATGTTGACTTGGATTTTTTTAAATGCATCTTGAATGTAGAAGTTCCAAAATGGACTTTGAATATTTCCCTACCCCAAATCTGTTTTTCACCAAGTCTGCCAAATCTCAATACATGTTACCATTGTCTATCCAGATACTCTGTCTTTGTCCATTTGGGATGCTATAACAAATTACCAATTCTGGGAAGTTTTTGAACAACAGAAATTTACTTCTCACAGTTCTGGAGGCTGAGAAGTCCAAGATCAAGGCACAGAAGGTTCTGTATCAGAAGATGGAGCATCTCCTGGTTCATAGATAGCACCTTCTTGCTTGGCCTCATACGGTGAAAGAGGCAGGGCAGCCCCTGGGACCTCTTTTATAAGGGCACTAATCCCACTCATGGAGGCAGGGCCTAATCACCTCCCAAAAGCCATATCTCCTAATACCATTACATTGGTGATGAAGTTTCAACACAAGAATTTTGGGAGGACACCTTCAGACAATAGCATGCTCAATCCAAAAGGTAAGTGTTACTCTTGATTTCCCCATTTCTTTTATCCCCTGCATTCAATCACTGAGTCATCCAATTAAACATAAAATATACTTTGAATCCATCCTTATCTGTTCATCTTCACTGATAATCATTTCTTACTTACGAGTGTACCACTCTACTACTATAATCATTCAGTGACTTCCCATGATCCTCAAAATGAAGTCCAAGCTCCTTAGCAAGTTATCCAAGATCCTTAATTCCTCTGGCATGCTCTTGCTATCTTCTCATTCAGCCATATTCAACTAACTTTAATTTCCTCTAATATGACATGCTGCTTCTAACTTGTAACATTTCACATGTTGTTTTTGATGTTTGGAATTTTTTTTTTCCGTCCAACCCATTCTATCCCCTGAGGAATCATTTTTCAGGCTTCAATTTATGATGCACTTTCTCTGGAAGATAATCTTTGACCCTCCACCTTTCCAAGTTCTCTCTCCAATATGGACTATGTACCCCTCCTCTGTTCTCTTTTAACATTGTGGATACTATGGGATTTATCACTGTGCCCCCATCACCTAACCAAATTCCTATTACAAAGTAGGCTTCAGTAAATGTTGTTGAATGCATGATTGAATAAATAAGTAAAATAAAATCATCTGCATGAAAAGGACAGTTCATTAACAGTTCTATTGATAATTCATGCTTTTCCATAGATTTATTCTCAGATATTTGGAAATGTTATTTGTTCTTACTAATATTAAAGACTCTAACTCATCTGGAATTTTATTATTCTGTTTGGTGTGAGGAATAAATTAATTTTTTCTGCATGATGATAGTTAACATTTTATTTCTGATATACACATCTTATATGTCACATACCAACTGATGATATAGGTTTTATGTTTCTAAAATTTGTTTATCAATTAGGTAGTTTATTTCCAAACCTTGTTGTCAAAGAATTTCAACATTTTTTTTCGTGTTTTAAGTTGGTAGAATGCAATTCCTATTAATTCCTATTGCAATTCTTTTTTCAGTGTTTTGTCTTCTTATTTTTCTATATTAAGTATATTAATGCATTTTCAGAGACTTTTATTAGATCATTATATTTTTAAACTTTTCATTTTAAGTAGTAAAACACGTAGCATACCATGGTATTTGGATAAGGAGAAAGTTGTAACATTGTAAAAAAGATGACTAAATGTTTGCAACAATGTTGATTAAATAGGCAAAAATCAATTTATTTAGAGACATTTTTATTACTAAGATAAAATACACTTCTTGTAGCATAAAGCTCAATGAGCGTCAATTATTATGTTTATTAATCATTTGAAGAGGAAACTGGTAGCTAAGGGAAAGTTGTATTAACTTAAGAAGCATCTAACTGTACAGATTAAATTTTCTCTGTTGCAAGATTACACTACTTTTATTTTTGTTTTCGTAAATTCCCTAGATCAATGATTGTGGTTTGAAGCAGAAAATTGGGCGGCGGGGGGCGATGTCAGAGAAGGTAAGTGGAATCAGAAACTTTCAACTGAATTCAAATCTATTTCTTCATAAAGGAAATGAAATTATTGAAACAATTTTAAAAAGATAAGAACATAAAAGAAAAAGGAAACATCCTCTTTATTTGTCAATATTCCATTTTGTTGACATTAGTAAAGAGGATAAAATATAAGCAGTAAAACCTCAAGTACTTGCTTTATTCCTTGAAGTGAAAATAAGATAATACTGGGTGTTCCTTTGGTTACACAGGCTGGAAAATTGAACTTCAGTGAGACTGAGTCACAGTTTGTTGTGACGAATGAGCCTTGAACACAATTTCCTAAGAACTAATCCAAAATCCTTTTCACTCTGCTATTTTAGGTTATACGTAGGGTGATTTAAATAATCTGTCAAAGCAATGATAACTGTTAAGAATAGAGAAGAAATTAGCAAAAGGATCAATAATTACCAATATTAGTTTGAAAATAAATAATTTATTTACAACAGTAAAGCTAATGCAAGGCAGACATAGATACTTTTAAATTTAAATGAAATATGTGTGTACCTATAAAGTAAAAAATTCACTGTGAACACTGTAACACTCTCGCCAAAGGACCTAGTCCCAAATAGTTGATATTTAAGTCCAATTGCCCCATGTCCATGACTCTTTAGCTCTTTAGTTGTAATTATAAGTTGTATAACAGTCATAATTTAGTAAAATCAGATTAGATGGCATTCTTGGGCACATCCCTTTTGGAAAATTGGCATGACATATAACAAATAAGCAACAAACTCATTCTTATTTTCCATGCATTAAGTTTTTTCAATGACTACTTGTTATAAATCATCAATCTAAAATAAAATTTAAAAAAAAATCAAGAAATGGGTTTTGAAGAACTATCCTAAAAGCATAGCAACTTTATAACAGGCCATTTTTCCCTCTCTGGTCACTGCTGTTCAACTCCTTCAAACACAGTCCAGTCACAAATAAATATTTGTTAGTTAAATTATCTGAGGTACTTGTCAAAATTCTTTTTTGAAACCGGAGGTATATATCTATTTTGTTTCAAATAACTCTGATTTCTCATAAGTAAAAGATAAAAATATTCTTTTTATGACAGCTTGTTTTGAAGTTTAGTCACTAGAGCTCTTTATATTTTAAATATGCCTGAATGGTATATAATTATGGTTTCACAGGATATTTGATATTTGTAGGCAGATTAAACCTTCCCTATAAGAATGCCACTGTAATTATTAGTGTAAAAAATTTTGAAAAAAAACATATTTATTTTCTTCATACCTTTGCCCACTGTTCTCATAAACAAGAGTTTCAGTAAAGTTCTGTTCATGTCTCTTCAAAATAAGGAATGATGTAAACAGTTTTCCTCCCTCTTTCTTCAAGGAGGGGATTATTATGTTAAATATATGTTACTAGAAACTAGTTACCTGTAAGAAAAATGATATTTGCTTTTTACAAAGAAAATTATAATGCTTCAGAAGAAAAACAGCACAGCAACCTAAAAGATTTTTTTAAATAAATCTTGAACTACAGCATGCAGCATACTAGCATTCCATTGCCAGTCTTTCAAGTACAACAAATCAGAAAAAGAGATGGGATATGGGCAGACATAAGCGTTTGACAAGTTAAATGGAAAGGAAGTTGCACCTCAATGTGAATCAGGGAAAAGAAAATATTTCTCAGCACTTACCATTTTCTGAGGCTAATGGTCTCTTATAAGAGCAGCCCTCCAGCACCTGTTTCTCTCCCAGTGTGACTTCTTTGACTCACAAAGAGAAATGGATGCTATAAAGGCAAATTGAGATCTATTTTCAGCGGTCTTTTGACTTCTATGAGCATTAAATGTATTTTGCTTTTCATTGAGCATGAAATGATTTCCATCACCTAATTGCGACATTTATTGAAAATTCAGGAAAGAGAACATTGTGATATTAAAAGACTGTAAAGACAGCAATACATTTGGTCTGTTAAAGTGATCATGAAGTTGTTTACATTAGTCACTATGATCAAAACCTCCATATACATACAAATATAATACTTAAAAAACAACAGCTACAAATACTTTTTTAAAAAAGAAAGCACAATATGCTAAAGATTCAAGGTCAAAAAACTCTTGTCTTTTTATTTTTTAACTGGCAGAATATTTGAACGCCTACATATCTAGAACATTTCTTTAAAATTCAGATAACTCCTGTTTGAAAATCATACATTTCCAGGTAATTTTTTTCATGTAGTATATAATACAGGAGCAATATATATATATATATATATATATCATATACACACACACATATACACATACACACATAAACCGTGTACGTGTATATGTATATATTTTTTCCCCATTATATGCTATACATTTTCATTCTTGTCTTCTGTTTGGATTTATATTTCATAGTGTTCTACAAGCCTCAGTAGCAGATCATAGAATTTATAATATGACATAACATGTTGTCAGAAGAAATTTTTTAATGTATATGTTTTTTATTTCAGAATATTACAGGGGTACAGATGTTTAGTTTACATATATTGCCTTTGCCCCAGCTGAGTCAGAGCAGCAAGTGTGTTGGCCTAAGGAAAGACTTTGTCAGAAGAAATTTAACTTTTAGGTCATTTTTACTTTTGTCGTCTTTCCATGTCAGTAAGTTAAATGAGGCACATGAAAATCTGTAAGAATTTAAAATTAGCTCAGGCCTAAAGATGATACTTCCAGAAAAATAAAATAGAAATAGTTTAGAGGAAGATTTATAAATAAAAGGGAATTATTTGCCCAATTCTGCCTAGAAGGCTAAATGCTTCTAAAATCTTATAATATCATCTCCATTCCTAATGAATACTTTTGTGAAATTTCACATTGTTCTTGTAAAAATTAACACCAAAAGAACAACAATGTTTAAGTGGCCAGGGACATAAGGTTAGTGTCTGCTTAGTACTATGTCTTAAGACTTGGGGTATCTTAAATATATTTTTATTTTACCAGCCTCCACAGGAAACGTCTCTCAAGAAATGAGGTATAAAAGATTTTAGGTTTTTTTCCAAAAGAAAGGAAAAAAAAACCCAATGATTCCCTTGTTATAGACAAGATTTAAACCATTCTGAGGCACCAAGAAGCTGCCTTTGAATTATAATGATTACTGTAATATCTACAATAAAATGAAAATAATGTTTCATCCTAAGATTGTATTTAAACTTATTGTTAAACTGTGTACAATATATATAGGACAGCAGTCAGCTTGTGTTAGTCAATAAACAGTATCAATTAATAAATAATAGCAACCATTATTAGATAATGGCATTTATTAATAATAAATAATATGATACAGCTTATTTGCTATGCAAGTATAGAGGAAGTTCAATTAACCCAGACTTAAATATATAGGGTCGAGTCTCTTGATACATTCTCAGAATTGGATCAAACATTTCAATTGAATCTTGAAGGAAGAACAAGATTTAGTTACTTGAAGGAGTGATTCGGGCATCAAGAGTTGCATGAGGAAAAGGAAAATCTTGTACTAGGGTGCAGTGTTCAGCAATCACTAAATTGTTCAAAATTTACCAACTCAATGCTTTACATATAAAGATATAAAAATGTAAGAATGTCATCATACTACATTGTAATCGACTTGGAAACGTTTAATTTTTCTTAATAGATTGAGATTTCATTGGGAGCAGTGGCTTTCCCTTAAGCACCTCACTGTTCCCTACTGCCTATTCAAATACAATGACCATTTGACAAATGAATGAAAAAGTGACTAAGATGTGGTCATCCTTCAACAGGATGCATGCGGTGTGGAAGAGAAAAAAAAAGTGGCATCAGAGAAGAAAAATAAAAATTTCAACACAGTGAGATGAAAGACATGCACACAAAGCACTATGTTAGCAAGAAGACACGATCATCTGTATGGGAAGAAATGCAGAGCTATAAGGCAGCCAAAGTGGAACCTGGAATAGCCAGTGATGGTTTTGTGAGGTGTGTCATTTGCCGATGCTATCTCAAGGAGCTGGTGAGTAAAGAATGCAGTGTATAGAACTCACTCATCTGAGAGCAAAAAGCTGTGAAAGAAAACCCAAAATGACAATAGGCCAGGTGATGCAGGAGCAAAAGCCATCATGCCCTAGCAAGCCTCTGGGAATCCAACTGATTTCAGGTTCTCACTGTCTCATAATGAGAAGAGCCATTATGCATCCATGAGAATAAGTAAATAAAGACCGTGAGACAATGGTAGAAGCCTCATCACCAGTATTTCTAAAAGAGAGCAGAAATGAATGGAGTTCCTAATTTATGCCCGCATACATGAAGAAACTGCAGGCTCTGGTGAGCAACATCATCTTATGTTTACTTGCTATAATATATCTCTTGCCATTAGTTCCACATGTACAAGTTAATAGGACTTACAGTAGATACTTCACAAGGTAATTAAACACATAAATGTCCTGTTCATTGTTTCAAAAATGTTAGCCTCCTCTCTCCAACATATTGTAATCTCCTGATGGCAATAGATTATATTTTATACTGTTTTCAGGTTGTAGTGAATACTGTGACATTATGTCTTAATCCCTTCTCTAGAGTCAGTGTTGCTATCTCCCAGCTTCTGGGAATATTGGCAGCTGATGGCTCATATTGTACACCTGTCAATTGAACATTCTTGTATACATTTTACTGTAGTCAGTGATTGGCTGATGCAGGGAAACATGTTCCAGCTCCCTTGTCTCAATTCAGAACAATTCTGAAAGATCGTTTGGCTCCAGAGCTCCCCATAAAATAGATCAAAGACTAACTTCCAATCACATTGTAAGTTAGGTACTTTCTCTGTCCGGTCTTGACTTTCTCACCTCCGTACAGGTATATCTCTCAAGAACATCCTTCAGTAAATCTTCTGGTACAAATATCTGTCTCAGACTTTGCTTCTGGAGAACACAATTAAGACAGCTTCTATCAAGAATAGTTCTAGCAAGCACACTAGATTATGGAATTTAGGAAATGGGCCCTTGCCAACTAGCTTGCCCTGAGAAGCTGTAATTGATAGAAAGTGGAGTATGGATAGCCTCTGTCATGCTACAGCAGTGCAAATGTTAAAAATTCCACTAATGGCTCACTGGAATGGGATAGCAATAGAATGGGACATTTAAGCTGGCACAATATCTCTGCTAGTAGAAAAACATGGCAAGGTTGGTGATTATAAATACTATGGGATTGGGTGGTTGCTATTGACTCCCATTGATTGTGGAAGAGAGGTAACGATAGGGTTAGAGAGATTAATCATCAATTCAAGGCACAATGTGAAAGAGCAGTTCCTCAGCAACATTTATGGAAACCTTGATCTTTCATATCTGAAAGGCAGACAGAGCAGAGAACCATGCTTAGGAATTAACTATAGCAGAGGAGCTTCAAAAAAATATTAAATTCTCAGTCCCAGGATATCTCCCAAACCAAAACCAAGAGTTTAACAGGAAGAAGTGAGACCCTCATGTTGAAACGAGGGAATCTGGTTAAGAACAGTTCTGAAACTTGAAATCTCAGATTCCCCTGAACCCACTGGGCCTATGGAAGTGACCTGTCACTTTTGGTTAAAAGTTCATAATTCTTTCTGCTTAAAGACAAAGCAGAGTCTTCAAATGAGACAGACACCTTTGTAGGATCATTCCCTCTTAACATTCCAACAAATAATGAGGGTTAAATCCCTGTATGGTCCAGCTTTATAGTAAAGAAGAGAGTCTACATTGAAATAGTTGCAAGACCTAGACAACATACTGGCAGGAACTGAGAGAATGCGTATGAGGCTGGAATCTAAAGGTACATAACATAAATTTGATAAATTAGTTTATCAATGTGTAGTAGTACTCCTCATAAAATTTTAACAGCCTGGCGAGAGCCCCGAGGTACAGAGCAAAAACACTGCTATGATGGTTGTTGGATGTTTGGAAAAAAGAAATGACAAGATGGCTCAGAATGAGTGAAATAGAGATGTTAGAACTGTCGCAGCCAACAGTAGAGGAAAAGATTAACAGACCCAGAGAAGTGGCCGTATTAGAGTATGTATCCTACGTAAGGCTGAAAAAAACCTGCCAAGAAACTACTCCAGAAGAGGGCCCAGAGGACTCTCGATCACTTTAATAAGGAATTTATTTCCTGGTGACGGAGTGTATTGTAAATATTTTTTTAAAATTTCCATACATTGATGTTTTAACATCTTTAAAAAACTTTCTGGCTGTCGGGAAACTGCCTAGCCAATTCTTAAAAATAACAAAGGGCCCTAACAGGAGCACATCTCTGATATGCAAACTAAGCAATCCAGGGCCATAACTCCTCTGTCTGGCCTGTACACCCTGGGAGACAATATTTCTCTCCCTTACTCATTCCAGGAGCAGGGACCAGGCAACTAAAAGCCTGCCAAAATTATTCAAGCTAGCTGATCCTGAACTGTTCACCCTGCCCTGCCTTGCCTTTCCCTTGGAAATTCCAATAATGGCAGTGGCTTAAACCTTCCCCTTGCTCCTATCTTCTGCCTCCTGACCACCATGGTGTTTTTTTTCTCTCATGGCCCTGAGTAGCATGCTGTACCCTCCATCTCTAGGAACTGTAAGGGTGATAACATTTTTCTCCCCTGAACCTATTCTCTTTTGACCACACATAACTGACCATCTAATAAAAGAATTACAAAACAGAGGGACACCAATATCATTGCAAAGTACAAGGTTAGCTATCTTTCATAACTCAGGTCTGATACTGGAGATGCTGATTTAGGACTGGGCTCCCTGAGAGTGATGAAGCTAATTAAGATCTCATAATAAGAGAGACCGCTGGTTTCACTTAAATATCAAGATAGGTGCAATCATCAGGATGCACAGCAAGACTGAAATGCCAGCCAAAGGGATATAAACTGCAGAGAACTATGAAGACAATGAATGCAACAAGATATTCCTAAGACCTAATCTTTGGACCTAGTCCCCCTATTTGAACCCAGTATTGACGAAGAAGTTAGCAGTGACTCTTCTCCAACAGAAGGAACTTGGATATGAAGGAACAAAGCCTTGAATAGGCAGGGCTCTAGCAACTAAGACCCCAATATTTCCATTGACAACAAATTCACCCAAAGTTTCCATACTTCCCTGGTTCTGAAAATCCTGGGAGCATAGCAAAGTACTGATAGGAAGTTAAGAGTACATAAGAGCTTGGGCATCCACCAGGATGAGGAACTCCTACCTATAGGAAGTACTCAGTCTCTAGAAGTGAAGCATATAGAAAGGAAATGAAAGAACTATATATAATTAGCTTCGGTATTTAACTATTGCAGCCAACAGAAAAGGTCTCATTTTTAACATTATTTATGTTCAAAGTGTTTAATTTGTTCTGCTTCATCTATTTAAAAAAATACAGAGCATTTGAATTAAAACTAGATTATGTAAGTGTGATGCTATAAATGTCTTAATATTATTAAAACCAATGTTTACTGTATTTCCCAAAACAAGGTAGGTTCTCAGTAAGAAATTCTTGAAGGAATACCTAAGAAAATCAAAACTAAAAGCTAATAAAGATTTTATTTTGTACTTTTCAACTTTATCTCTGCTTTTATATTTTCGAAACATATATTTATTTTTACATAAATCATTATATGTCAGCAAAATGATAAGATGCTTTATGAAAAATGCAATAAATCATTTTTCATTAAGTTTCTAGACATAATGCAATTCAATATTTTTTAAAACATATTTATTGAGCTTAGTGTTCATACTCTATTTAAACAATGATTAATATCAGATGTACTTGGAAACCCAGAATAGTATATATTTTAATCTGTTAGTGTATCTACTATTAAACTTTCTCAAATAAAAAATATATTTGATTAAAATTTATTTAATTACACTTTAAATTTTACTATAATTTTAAATTTCTTTATTTTTTTAAGAGTTTGGCAATTCCTTCTCTAAATTTTTCTTACAGTTTATATTTGGAAAATCTTTCTTTATTCTACAATCCTGAAATGTTGTCTTTTCTTAGATAATAAAACCTTTTTTTGTTATTTTTTCTATTTCATCTTGGTTTCTGTGAAGATTAATGTCAATCTTGTACTCAGCTGCTGCTTTTAGCCTATGTCTATATTTTTTGGCACAAGTATTATCTTTGATTGAATATGAATCTTCCTCTTTTAGCTTTACTTTAATGATTTATTATACAAAGTACCTCAGATCCTTTATTGATTTTGATGTGTTATGAAAAATAACAAAGGAGAAAGAATCAATTACCTCTCTTTTTCTTTCTTCTGGGAAATTATCTCTATTACAAATAATAAAATTATACATTTTGATCAGTAAAACTGCATCATGAAATAAGGATGAAGTTCAGAGTTCTAACTTTGTTCATCGTGAACTAATTCTGAATTGGCTAGTGACAAGGAGGAGACAGCAATTAGCAAATATATAATAAAGGTAACAATTAATAAGCTGAAGGATGCTTTCTGTTCATTGAAAGTCCATGACAAATTATGACATGTGATTTTTTTAATAGCATTTTTTTTTTTTTTTTTTTTTTTTAGAGGCAGGGTCTCACTCTGTTATCCAGGCTGGAATACAGTGGGACAATTATAGCTCACCATAACCTCGAACTGCTAGGCTCAAGCAATCCTCCCACCCAGCCTCCCAAGTAGTTAGGACTACAGGCACATGCCACCATGCTTGGCTAATATTTTTTAAAAAGTTTTGTAGAGATAGGGGTCTCGCTATGTTGCCCAGGCTGGTTTTGAACTCCTGGCCTCAAGTGATCCTCCCAAAGCACTTGGATTATAGGTATGAGCCACCGTGCCTAGCCAAATAGCGTATTTTGCTTCAGTGAAACCAATTCTTTACTACCAGTATGTCTGTAACATTGTCATGATATCACTTAATATATGTTTCAATTATTTAACCTTACCTCTGAGTGTTCAGAATTCTGTTCTGAAATCAGCTGTTGCAACTTGCAATTTTCCCTCTGGGATAGAGTAAATGTTTATGTTCCCCCCAAAATTCATATGTTGAAACCTGATCTCCAATGTGATTGTGTTTTTTAAATGGGGCTTTTGGGAGTTGATTAGGTCATAAAGTTAGAGCCTCATGAATGGGATTAGTGCACTAATAAAAGAGACCCCAAAGAACTCCCTCAGCCCTTTGGCCATGTGAGGATGCAGCAGGAAGATGACAGTCTGTATGAACCAGGAAGTAAGCCCTCACCAGACACTGAATCTACCTGCATCTTCTTGGCCTCCAGACCTGTGAAAAATAAATTTCTGTTACTTATAAGCCACACAGTCTATGGTAACTAGTTAGGGTAAACTGAATGGACTAAGGCTGAAAATTGGTACCAAGAAATGAGGGTGCTGCTGTAACAAATATCTAAAAATGTAGAAGTGGCTGTGGAACTGAATAATGGGTAGAGGCTAAAAGAATTCTGATGTACATTCTAGAAAAACTCTGCATTTCCATGAATGGACCAGTAGGGTGATTCTGGTAAAGGCTCAGAAGGAAAAGAGGAGAGCTATAGAGAAAGCTTCAATCTTCTTATGGAATGTTTAAGTAATCATAGACAGACTGTTGATAGGAATGCAGGAGGTGAAGGCCATTATAACGAGATCTCAGACAGAAATGAGGACTATGTAATTGGAAACTGGAGGAAAGGGACATCTTTGTTATAAGTGGTAAAGAACTTGGTTGAATTATGTTTGTGTTCCAGCATGTTGTGGAAGATAGAACTCAACAGTAATAAAATTGGATATTTAGCTGGAGTTATTTCTAAGCAAAGTGTTGAAGTTGTGGCTTGCTCCTTCCGATGCTTATGGAAGAGAAAATGACTTAAAGATAAAATTATTACACAAAAAGGAAATAGAACTTAAAGTTTAGATAATTCTCAGTATATCCATATTCAAAAAAAATGAGAAAGTGTGTTAAGAAAAGAATACAAAGGATATGGCCAAAAATGAGGCCATAATCCACAGTCCTAATCAGCCATCTCAACAGAAGTCAGGCATTATTTTTCAAGACAAGAGTAGAATGACTCCAAAGGTGATTCAGAGATCATCAGGGCTGCCTCCTTGGTACTCTCACCCATATCTGATGTGGATGATATTTGGAAGAGTTGTTAGACTTTAGACTTTTGAAATGATGCTGGAAAGAGAAGACTTTGGGGGATGTTGGAATGGAATGAATACATTTGCATGTGAGAAGAACCCGGATTTGGGGAAAACATGGGTGGAATTCTATAAACCAAATATATATGTGCCCCCCCCCCCAGTTTATATGTTGAAACAATCCCCAATGTGTTGATATTTGGAGGTGGAGTCCTCAAGAGGTGATTAGGTCATGAGGATAGGGTGGTCATAAACGGAATTAGTGTTCATATAAAAGAGATCTTATAAAACAGAATTCCTTGTTCTTCTCACCATGTAAGGAAATAGCCACAAGATAACAATCTATGAATCATAACCAGGCCCTCACAAGATATCTTCCAATGCTTTGACCCAGGACTTACTAGTCTCCAGAAAAGTGAGAAAGAAGTTTCTGTTATTTATAAACCACCTATAAATAACAGCAGCTTGAACTTGCTGCCAAACGCAGGTTTGTCTGCCCGCCACTCAAGAGCCAGACATGAGAGGTGAGTGTTGGTGAAGGAAAGGTAATTTATCCAAGTGCCGGCAGCCTGAGGAGATAGTGAACTATTGTCTCAAAGACCATCTCATCTCCTCCGCTTACTGAGCAACTTAGACAGGGAAGAGGTAAAGGGGCTAGTGACAGAAACCAAGCTTTGTCCAAGTCATCATGATTTGCTCAGTGCTTACCAACAAACACAGGTCATATGGTGGATTCTGTCATCAGCAGTCTGCAGTTGGCCTATTCCAGCCTCTTGCTCTGTTTTTCCTCAAGGTCATTGTCTAATCTCGTGCCTCACAGCTGTGTAAGCAAGCAGCAAGTTAATTCTAAACTTTTAAGACAGAGCAAGCTGAATGCATACTGGAAGCAAAATGGCTTCCCTTTAGCTAGCCTAGCGTTATGGTCTGAATGGTCCTTGGGGTGCACTTACAAACTGCCTAAAACACCCTCTTTATCTTAAGTACTTCCACCCTTCTGTAAAATGTTGTAGTCTCTCCTTTATTCAATTGGGTTCAGTTGCAGGAAATAAGTTATGCTAGCTATTTAGGCACTAAGAAATTATTACAGGAAATCAGATGCTTACACAATTGCTATAAATATCAAAAAAGTGCACTCTAAATTAGGTATCCAGGCAAAGCTTCCAGTATGAACTACAGATAAGACTTTTTGGAGAAAGTATTATTTCTATCACAAATAAATCGAAAACAAGTCCTCACTCTATAAGGATACCTAATAGAGCTGTGGTGTAAGAATCAGGAATTAGCCATGACTACTCCTTAATATGCCCAAATTGAGACAGAACACAGAGCACGGCTGTAGAAAAAGTAAACTACTTCATGTTAGAACTTGAGAATACAAATAGCTAAAGCTGTAGGAAGAAGTTCTCTGCTGTTTTCAGTCTTCTAAATCTTGTATAAACACAGCTAATTAATATACAGAACTCTAGCTACAAAGGGAGCTAGAAAAAAGCATACGTTGGGTTTTTATTTTATTTTTACACTTTCAGTCTTCACAAAACAGGAAGACATGCGAGAAGGAGGATGGACTAGGTGCTGATTGCCTACTCGCCGCCTTCACTCTACCTACTATAGACTTGCCGGGTGTTGTTCAGACAAATGGCTAATGATCTTGGTAATTGTAATATAGCATTCCATTATCTCTGAAAAGGCCCATTTTTAAAAATTTCAGTGTTTATTCAAGAATCATAGGTTTATATTTATTCCTTAAAACTGGAGATAAACTGGTTTTAAACCACACATTCTTGTAACGAAAGGAATAAAGAAAGTTGGTAAAAATAATATGTATATAAAATAGAAAGCATATCTGTTAGAAAGAAAAGAGATAAGATAAAATTAAATCAGAATGTCAGTAAGGAAAAGACAGTATTTTCAATAAATGGTGTTGAGTCAGTTGGATATCCATAAAGAAAACAAAATTGTATTTTGACCCCAGTTTATAGCACGTACAACAATCAATCACAGACAGATTGAAGATCTAAGTGTGTGACAGGACAAGCAATAAATCTTTTGGAAGAAAATATAAGAGAATATCCTTGTGACAGTAAGTTAGGCAAAGTTTTCTTAAATAAGAAATAAATAGAATATTAATCATAAAATAAAATGAATTAGAATATATTAAAATTATAGACTATTGCTTATCAAAAGATGACATTAAAAGAGCAAAAAGGCAACCAAGGGAATGAGGGATGTGTTTTCAATACATACATCTGGTAAAGGATTCATGTCCACAACATATTTTTAAAAATAGACAAATTGGCAAAAAAATGGAGCAAACACTTAAGTGAAACTATGTAAATGGACAATAAACATGAAAAAGGTGAGCAATTTTGTCATTAGAGGAATTCACAGTAAAACTATAATTTGGTATCATTAAATTATTTTCAGGATCACTAAAGTTAAAAGAGAAAGAAAATAAACTGTGTTAGTATGTGTAGCAACAGAAATTTTCATAAACTGCCCCTTGGTGTTGATAATTGTCATAGTCATTTTAGAAAGGTGGTGGCAATATCTGTTAAAACTGAACACATACGTGCTTATGTTCCACCACTGTCACTCATAGGTATATACCTAACAAAACATATGAATACATTAATCAAAAGACATATGCACATGAATGAGACTGAACATTTTCTAGCTACTCTTTACATTATGCATGGAGCTCACAAACTTCATGTTGATAGAAAGAAGGAAAAGTATACATAATATAATTCCATTTATAGAAAGTACCAAAATAAATAGCACTGATCTATAGTGTAAGAAATCAGGATACTGGTTACTTTTGCATGGGGTGAAGGTGCTAGTGACTAATAGGTGGGGGGTGGAGTTCCAGGGTGCTGATATTATTGTTTTCTGATCTCTGTTTACATGAGGGTGTTCGGTTTCTGCAACTTTTTCTATCACATATTCTCTCTCTCTCTCTCTCTCTCTCTATATATATATATATATGTATATGTATGTATATATATATACATACTTAATATGGACATGTGTGTGTATATATTCAATAAACAGTTATTTAAAAAGTCAAGTGTTTTGGCACATCCTCATATGTTCATGTGCACTGGAATTAAGTTACCAGGGACAGAACTAAGCTCTATAACCATGCTGTAGGGAGAGAGTTTCAACATAATTTCTTGGTTATGAGCAAATTTCTTGATTAGAGCAAATAAAATTTTCTAAACATTGTTGTTTAGCTATGAAGATATTCTAAATCCCAAGATTCTCAATTGGGTTCTCTGAGATTGGAGCAAAAAATTCCAAACTATTAAATCAGAATTGAATTTATGAGGATTAGGCATGGGGAACAAATGCCTCTTACTGGGCATGTTAGCTTTAACGAAGCAAAACAAATTCCCAAGCATCTTATTAAAATTGTGGGGACTAATATCTGAGATATTATAAATGGAAATGAATTGAATTTATTTTTTAGTTTATTTTAATAAACATAAGGCATTTATGCAGGTTTTTAAATTCACTTGTGACTTTACTCATTTTAAGTTATGTAAGGCTTTATGTTATTCAAGTGAAAATTTTATTACTGTGAAGATTTTCGGGAACATAATACTAAAATTTAGGAAGAGAAATATATTCTCTTTTATAGTTATGTCAGCTCATTCAGTAAAACATTGTCAATGAGGTCATATAAAACTTATAATTAACAATACAGTATATTAAGGAATGGTATTTTGAATAAAAATAATCACAGATATAATGATAGCTATTTGAGAGAAAGAAAGTGGAAGCATTAATTTTGAAAATATGTGTCAAACATCTACAATGAGTCAGGTACTGTTCTAGCACTTGGAATGTTACATAGAATAAAACAAAGATTTTCTGACCTAATAAAATATCTATGCATTCAAGATAATAAGTGGTTAAATTTATAAACTCGTTTGTTGCATCCCCTAGGTGTGAACCCTACTTCTTACACCTACTAGCTGTGTTACTTTGGGAAAATTCCTTAATCTTTTTATATCTATATTTACTCATCTGGAAAGTGGGGATAATAATAATCCTTACCTCATTAGGTTATTCAAACATTTGTGCTCCTTAAAATGTTTCAAATGTCACTTAATTAAAATACATTTTAATTTTGTAGAAAGATTTGCAGTAAGAATAATTTTATAAAATAGCAACTTTGTAATAAAGTGACATGAACTGAGTTATGTTGGGATGAATTTTACTGAAGATACAAATCTCTAATGTTAATATTTTTCTATTAATTAAATAAAATTTAATCATTTATAGGCTTCTTTTCTTATATCCCCATTCCCCATACTTTATATAGATGCTTCTTTCTAGATAAATAAAAAGATTCCGAATGTCCGATGCCATGTCTTTTTTAAAGGCTGCATTTCCAATGTCTGACCCTTAATCTCAAACACAAGTGTTGCTCAATAAATATTAATTAAATAAACGAATGAAAGATTAAGTAAGTGAATAAATGAGTATGTGACATTAGTGAACACCCATCTTTAGATTATTTACCTTAGTTAACCATTTTAGAGTCAAGATATTTTAGAGAAGCCATTAAACGGGTGCCATGCCACAATACTAAGGCAAACGTGATGAAGAATAAACATATCCCTACTAGTAAATGTAAAGCACAAAACACAGCTGTGTTAGCAAGATTCATTTGTGAAAGCTCAGAGTTATGTCTAAAGTTATTGCAACTTAGTCTCTGTCTTACAGTTGTAGCAAGGTGTGGCAGTTGGCACTTCATCATTCTAGGTTCAGCATGAGATTGAGAAAGCCAGTCCATTTAGCAAACACCAAGTCAATTAAGCCTTTAATGATTGAGAAGATGTGTACAAGGAATAATTCAATCTTGCAAATTAATTAACAAATGGTAATAGGCGCTTTAGCTCTTCAAGATAAAAGCTCAGCCATTGGAACACAAGTTATTCCCTTGGTATACAAGGAAATAGACAGATGTTAATTCAAGTGTTGTGTCTTCTCATGTAGTATGTGACATATATAGTGATAACCAGGCTCAAGCAATCAGCCAACAAGAAGAGCTTATATATATGAAAAATGTACTCATCTTCTCCTAGATAATCAGCTTTTCTTTTGAAAAGTTAATGGAATCATGAAGAAAGTTAGTGGTGCATTTATCTAGCGCTGGCTGTCATAGGAAGATTATCCATTTCTGAAGATACTTGGTAACAGGCTACTGGGGAGCAGAGTGAAGGGAAGAGGAATGTTTCATGTATTTCCCAGGAGTCACAAGCCACAGGATTTTCTATACGTCCTACAGAGAGTCCCAGATGTGTCAGTGATGATTTGCAGACCAACCACCCTCTACTGAAAAGTTTTTTAAACCTCTTAGTATCCAACCTAGGGAAGGATTTAATTTTAAATAAATTTGCAAATTATTATTTTCTAGCACAAGTATATACAAGTAGCTCATTGTATAAGATGAAGAATTTTATATAGCTTGTGTATATGTGAATCAAATTTTAGTTCATTGATTGGAATTCCTTGACTAGGCAACCTAATTATTGTTTTATTTATTTTAAAGAAGCCAAGTCCTTCTTTATGTTTTATACTATTATTTTATTGAAGCCTGCTGTATATGGGTTGAACACAAAGCAAGAGGGAGTAAGTTGGCCTGTGGAATACACATAACTTCATTTGGTGTTAGAAGGTGTGTTACATTTGCATTCTCACTAATTTTTAATATCCAATGAACAAAATAATTAAAAATATCTGATTATGGAGTTAGTAATTTAAAACATTTGTTGTATACAATAGTTGGGTTTAGGCAGACTCAGTGAAGTGAAATTAAGCTTTCTGATTTTACTGTCTGTTTCCAGTGAATTAAATGGTATCATTTCCCTAACCCAAGTAGCTAACAGTGGATGATTTAATTGAAAACATACCTGAATTATAGTAGTGGTAGAGAGCTGAGTCAAAATTGTACCTGCTTTTCTCAGGAAAAGCTTTCCGAGGGGTAGGTTTTCAGCCTAGGTTTGTAGGAGGAGGACCCTTTGTCCGTTGCTTCCCTGGGACACAACAACAGGAGAAGAATTTCTACTCTTCAGAGACAACAGAGAAGCTCTATGGAGAGTGGCTTTTTTTTTTTTTTAATCATATCCTTTCAGAGTTTATTGAAATAATGTTAAATGTTACATAAACATGCTTTTTATCATTACGCCACTTTTGGGGATGAATTCATTTATTGAAGTACATTTAGAAAAGCTCACAAATCCTAAGGTTACAGCTTGATAAGTTTTTGGCAAGTGAAAATGTTCTGCTAAGTACCTTGCAGAACAGGCATTCATTCAATCAACATATCTTTGAGGAGCTGCTCGGTACTGTGCGAAGTACTAGAGATAACGCTAGTGCGGTAACTAAGCCATCACAGTCCCTACCTTTATGGCATTTGTACTCTAGTTAGAGACAGTCAAAAACAAGTAAACACATAATTATTGATGATAATAAATAACAACTGAAGCGCCATAATGAAAAATAATAGGCAAAATCTGCTTTAAATATTGTGATCAGAGAAGACAAAACCTACCAGGTGAAGTAGGACACAGAGGAAAGGGGAGGGACGAGCAAGCGCTGGTGTCCCGATCTCATCTCCTGCCTCCTCTGGTTTAAGCATTCTGTGCCAGCCTTGCTGTCTCCTTGCTAGTTTTTAATCAAAAACAACCCAGTCAAGCTGCTGCTTCAAGGACTTTACATTTACTCTTCCTTCCACTGAGAGTGATCCTTTCCCACAGCCCTGCATGGTTCAGCTCACTCACTTCCTTGGGTTCCAATTAACGTGTTGCCTTCCCTGACAGTTCCTCCGTGGCCACTCCACCTCAGATAACACTTTCAACCCACCCCGTATCACATACACGTATGTAGACACCTCTTCCTATTCCCCTCTCCTCTTTTATTTTTCTTCTTGGCATTTATCACACTCTAACACACTATATTTCACCTTTCTTGTCTTATCTATTGTCATTCTCCACTACAGAATGAAAGATTCATAAGGGCAGGATTTGATATGTTTTGTTGTTGTCGTCATTGTTGTTCACTGGTGTATCCCAGTGACAGCGTCTGGCTTCATAAACACTTACTGAATGTATGAAATTTTACCCTACCACCATATATGTTAGGTATCTTAATTTGGAAAAGGGAAACAATTGATATTAGTTTCAATTGTCCCCTCTGTATTCCTAGTTTCACAAACTCTTTGTAGTA
>RJWJ010026086.1:0-23119 GCA_004363605.1 Indri indri
AATACAAACTGGGAAGCTTTGATATCAGCTCAGTCGAATTTCCATCTTACCAACATCTCTCATACAAAGAAGGATATGAGAACTCAATCAATCACTGCTTCTGAGACACAACCTGATTACTGGGAAATTTGCTGTCAGCTCAAAACTAGTGAATTCCAAGATAATGCAAGATTTCTGTTTTGTTTTTCAAAGGCAGTTGAAATCATTTTATGTTATTCTTCTCCACCTTCAGCTGCTGACAGGGACACATGAATGTCCTCAACTCATTATAAAAAATGTCTAATTCATCGGCTGCCCAGATACCTTGTATAGATTTTCATACCTCTGGGAGAATTCTCTTAACCCTTTAGAACTCAGGTGGGGTAGAAGAGAGAACTCTATTTAAATGGCCCCTATTTAAATAGAGTTCAATGACATCACAGACAAATCTAAGTAGGAAAAGACCTTGGACCAGTCTCTTCCTACTTTGGGCCAGGCCAGAATATAAGCAGTTCTTCTGTTTCCTGCGCCTGAAATGGCCATCTTCTTAGGAATGGATATGGATTGGGCATACACCCACAAGACCTGGAGATCCAGAAATGATAGGAGCTACCAGGGATAAAAGCACAGAGGGTATTTTCTGTGGTACCACACTTTGCAGATTCTGCTAATTCAACGTGAAATATGCATGACATATTAGCAGAGATATCAAAGGCTATAGAAAATATGGTCTACCTTCCTACAATACCTGTATGAAAAACAATATCCTTCCAAACTTGCTAGGGAGCTCCACTTAGGGAAGATTAGCTACTATTGTTATTAGCTATATGGGGCATGTTTGGGAAGACAATTGGAAGGAACCAAAAGTAAAACCAGGAGACTAGTCAGATAACTCTTGTTTGCTCTTTCTTTGGATAAAATAAGTAAAGAGAAAGCTGGTGCACGTCATGGGGGAAAGGTCCATTTCATTTGAAGTGTGAAAAGGGGTAAGCTTTTTAAGTAACTTTTTCTACAAAGCATAGAACAGGAATCAGCAAACTTTTTCTGTAAAGGGCTGGATAACAAATACTTTCAGCTTTGTGGGTTACATCCTATGTCATAAATACCAATCTCTGCCATTGTAGTGGAAAATAAGCCATAGATGGTATGTAAACAAAGAAGCATGACTGTGTTCCAATAAAACTTTATAAAAACAAGCAGTGGGCCAAATGTAGCCCCAGAGTCATAGTTTCCCAAGACAATTGCCTAACTCTCCTTCTGCTACAGTTCAAATGTTTGGACCCCCAAAATCCATATTTTAAAATCCTAAACCCATGGTATTAGGAGGTGAGGCATTTCAGGGGGTGTTTGTGTCATGAGGGTAGAGCCCTTATGATTTAGATTAGTGCTCTTTAAAAAGAGACGAAAGAGAGCTAGCTAGCCCCTTCCACTATGTGAGGACACAGCTAGAAAGTACCATCTATGAAGAATGGGAGGATAAGGCTCTCACCCCACACCAAATATGCTGGTGCCTTGCTCTTGGACTTCCCAGCCTCCAGAACTGTAAGAAATAAATTTCTCTTCCTATAGATTACCCAGTCTCAGGTATTTGTTATAGCAGCATAAATAAACCAAGAGAGTCTCCATACATGGTGTTACACAGAGTGTCCACATTTTCCTAAGTGTGTGTGTGCATGTGTGTCTGTGTGTTCGTAAAAGAGCACTCATCAAGTTTCCCTCATTAAGTAATTTTTTAAAAACATAATAATTCAGTTACATAAAATGATGAAACATCTTGGTCCTAATATTGTTTGAAACTCAGAAATAAATGCTTAAGTAGATTTGTGTTTATTTTCTCTTTAGACATTTGTGGCCACTATATATAACATGTCCTAGAATACTTCTGTGCCTGGTTTGAGTGCTTCCTAAGTTTCGAAATTGTCCCCGGTCACACACACTCTGAATGGCGTTGTAAAGCAATCAATCTTCACTTTAGCAGGAAAACAAATACCTTCCATTTCTAGAAGGCCATATTTATGAAGCATTTTCCAACAAATCTTTGTTTTTCCTTCACAATAGTCAGGGATGGTAGACAGAAAGTTCATGATTATTCCAAGTTACATGGGAAACTGAGGCCCAGAAAAGCTATGCAACTTATGTCAGACTCCATAGCCATACTCTTGCCAGTGTAGCATTCAGTATGACAATAAATATTAATAGTTTATATTATTGTATAACTCATGAAATACAGTGAATTACAGTGTCATCTAACAATGGTGAGTGAACATAGACTGGGTTGAATAACTAGACATTTATTCCTGGGATAAGGAAATTTACTCCAATTATTAACTGAGGTCAATAAGCTATGCAGAGATAAGCCTGCTGGAGTCCCCTGTAACACAGTTTTTAGGATCAGAGCAAGGAAAGTCACATTATAATGTAAAGCACATTATGCCATCTAGCAACGAAATCCCCTTGGAGAGGATCCAAGTCAGAGCCACCTTATAATGAACTCTAATTTATGGCAAATAATATTTTAGTGAGATTCCCGTGACAGATTTTTCTGTTGTGGTTTAGGAAGCACTGTGGTCTTAAAAGCTGTTAGGAAATGAAGATTTTGATAAATAGTTGACAGCAAATGAAAAAGTTGCACAAATTACCATGTTCCAGTGTTAGTAATCATTTAATAATGCAGATTACACTTTCCAATTCCTAATAATTTGCAATTTTCTTATTTAAAATAAAACTATGTAGTGTAGGCAAACTGGGTGAATTTTAGCATGAACCATAATAATTTATGAGCAATTATAGAAGCACGTGTACACAGCCTCTGAGTAATTTGTCTTTCTGCTTGCTGTCAAATAAATAATTTTTGCATCTTGAATCTGCCTGTAATAATTTTGCTATGGCACCATCACCTGGAGCAATTTATACTATACAGTTGTTAACGCTCATTTGTCTCATATCTTGTTACTGAAAACCCAATTTCAAATTCAAGTAGATTTTAAAAAAAATACAGTAATTTGTTGATTTACTTTCTAAAACAGGCTAGTGATTTAAGTAGGGAGTGTTTTTAACTGTGCACAATTCAAAGAGACCACTATCTACCTATCAGATAACATCTATAGGTTACAATCCAGAGGGATGATTTCAAACATTTTTAAGCCTTGGGCCAGAGATCCAAATTTTCAATGAGATGTCCTGTTGATTTTCACATCTTATAATTGGATGAATTAACTTGGTAGCCTTCTCCAATTTGAAAGCAGAGCAAATGGAAAACCTAGATGCCTTTTTGGTGATCTCAGATAAATCAAAATCAAAATCAATCAATACCCCCTTCTTCCTCTGTGCGACCCTCCCCACTTTCTCTCTTAGATTTATGGCTTACTTATTTTAAATTCCAGATGATTATTTTGGGGAGGAATGAAATAAAGGGCAGATGGATAAACTACATTTTGAATATATATAATTTTCTGGAGAAACTTTTCTGAGCATTTGTACAATTGGAATGGGGAAAGCCCCTAAGAACATAAGCAGCGATTAAAATATATATTATACATCACTGTAAGTCCATTCTCACATACTTCTCAAGTGCCCCTAAATTTTGTAGGCATCCATGGATGCGGTGTAAGCATATTTATAAAATTTCCTCAAATTATATAATAAAAATAACATAGGAGAACATATCCAAGATGCCAGAACCATTTTGATATCTGCTTGTACTGGGCTGTGGAATGAATGCAGGGATCAATGAGTCATTTAAACAAGCTCACAATCATCCACAGGAAACCTGGGACTGAATCACACATTCATAAATGCACTGCAAAGAATGTTTAACAGTTCCATGGATCTTCATCAACGTTTTAAGGAAAGGAATACAGGCAACAGATATTTGTAAAGGCTTTCTTTGAACACTAGTATATAGCAAATGGTCACATCAGTATGGGCCTCAGTTTGGATCATTGGGTCAGGCCCCAACAGATGATGTTCTGTGAAAGTAAACATTTTCATTACAAACAACAATAAAAAAGATATTAGCTCTTTAAACCTGTTGTATGTAATCATTAGCTGCCTAACCTTAGACACATCACTTAACCCATGTTATCTGTTTCCTCTCAGGAAAAATCAAGGGCTTTGGTTACATGAACTTTAAAGTCCTTCAAATCCAAAGACAGTGATATAATCATGACAAAATCATCACCTATTCTCTGGTATCAGGTTAAGCCAAATGTCAGAGAGTATGGAAAAGCTTGCAGAAAGCAGAGCGAACAGCTACCTATGTGGAGTTAAGGAAAGCAGTCTGCCCAGAGAAGTACTGCGTAAGAGAAGTACTGTTAAGAGAAGTGTCTGCCCCCAAAGAGCTCTTCCACTGTCTAGCCTTGGAACTTAAAATTCTCCTTTTATTATAGTAATTTCTTTGTGTAGACAGTAATGTGTTTCCATGAGTCCCATTTGGAAATGTGTGAGATGACAGGCTTATTAGCCCATTGCCGCCAATTTAGTGCAGATTAGGCCATTCCTAAATAAAATAGGTCCCAGGCAGGGCTGGGGAACCTACCGCCTTCTGATTTCAAGATTGTTATTTTCTAAGCACCAAAGGAGGCGAGGAAAGCTTCCTCTTTCTCTGCTGCAACCCTTTTAATAACAGGATTTGTTGTGTAAAATTTGGATTCTGTCAAAAGGCCACGCTCAAGGATCCAGAAGGCCACATGTGGCCCCAAGGCCACAGGTTCCCCACATTTGTGTGATTCGCTCCATGCCTGCTTTCCTCTCTCCTTCCCTGTCTTGGTAGTAGAGGAGGAGGAAAAAAGACTTCTAGTAGGAATCTTCAGAAGGAGACAGGGATTTCTACTTTGCTCAGCTTCTCAGTCTGAATAGGAACATTAGCACTTGCCATTTTCCCTACCTCCACTCTGGACCTTTACAGTCAAAACTTCCCCCAAGCTCCAGGCTCTAGAAAAACAGAATGATATTCCTTTTCACGAACAGCCTGAAAGAGCCTGGTCCACATCTTATTAGCTTTACAACATGGGGAAGTTATTTAATGCACCTAGACCTTCATTTGTTGATCTCCAAAATGGGAATAAAATAATACCTGCTTCATAGAGTGGTGGAGAGGTTTAACTGAGATAATGGGATAAATGAGAAAATGAGATGAAGTACATGGTATAATACCTGGCACACAGTAAACACCATAAATAGAACCCCCTCTCCCACAGCCACCAGCCTCCAGCATTGAGTGCTGTGAAGGGAGGCTCCCTCCAGGTGGCCAGTGGATAGCACCCAAGAGGATTCAGAAGCAAGGTGATGAGGTAAAGCATGGTGAGGAAACAATGCTGATAGAGAAAGAGATCCTTTAGAAGAAACTCCTTCCTGTTACGAAGAGGTGAAATGACATGCCCAGTTTGCCCAGCTAGCTAATAGAAGAGATGGAACCACAACCCATGTCACGTGACTCTCATTCTAGAAATCTTTTTTCCTATTCAAGTCACCTCCTGAAAATCTACTTTACCTGTTTCATTATGTGGCCAAAGGCAGGCAATCACACAGCCTATTTGAATAGTCCCAGTGAGAGATGATGACGGCTCTGATTAGCAATGTAGCAATGGAGAAGACAATAGAATTTGGAATATATTTTAAAGCACTGGATAACAGATCAGAGGTGGAGTATGGGAGAAATAGCGGAGTCAAAAATAACTCTTAGGACTTGTGCCTGAGCGAAAATGAATGGAACGGATATTTGGGGAGAGAAAAGAAGTGAAAAGGAACAGATGAGGGAAAGTCGAGAATCAAAAGTAGAGTTTTGGACATTTTAAGACTGAGATGCATTGTTGAGGACCTTGCCTAAACATTGAAGGTAAGATGTAAAAAAGGGCCTAATTGCACATGAAGCTTCTCCTCAGTGGCCCACATGTCTGCTTTTTTCTAAACAACTTGATACTAGAAAACCATATTATCACCTCTGAAACAAAATTTCTTTCTCAAAAATAAAGGTAAAACTTACCTATTCCAAAGATACGCAATAACAGCTTGAAGTATATCTTACTTTTACATCGGAATTTATATCATAATACTAAAAACAACTAAAATCTTTCCTACCCACTTGCTAAATCCTGAAATGCTAACCGTAAGAGTACTATATATTTTTGTTGTTGTTGTTGTTGTTGTTTTCTTTGGAGTTTCACTCTGTCTCCCAGACTAGAGTGTAGTGGCCTCATTGTAGCTCCCAGCAACCTCAAACTCTTGGGCTCAAGTGATCCTCCTGCCTCTGCCTCCTGAGTAGCTGGGACTACTGGCTGGTGGCACAATGCCCAGCAACTTTCTCTATTTTTAGTAGAGATTGGGTCTCTCTCTTGTTCAGGCTGGTCTCAAACTGCTGACCTCAAGCCATCCTCCTGCCTTTGCCTCCCAGAGTGCTAGGATTACAGGTGTGAGCCACTGCACCAGGCCTAGAGCACCATCTTTTTTTGTTGTGCAAAAAGAAATGATACTTACTTTTTGATTAAAAGAGCTTCAGTAATGAAGATATATTATGTACAATTCAGAGTACCTGTTTATGTCTATGCATTTTTCTTGAATATAGCTTCTGCAATCCTTAACTGCCATTTCAGTTCCAAATAAACCAACTCCTCACCCCCACTGGCTGCAAGTAACTGGACTATTTTGGATACTTGACTCTAATGCATTAATTCTATAGGCTGACCAGCAATCTATGACTTACAAGGTCTGGCTTAAAAAGATGAGCTGCGGGCTGGGCGCGGTGGCTCATGCCTGTAATCCTAGCACTCTGGGAGGCTGAGGCAGGTGGATCATTTGAGCTCAGGAGTTCAAGACCAGCCTGAGCAAGAACGAGATCGCGTCTCTACTAAAATTAGAAAGAAATTAGGCGGACAATTACGAGATATATATATATATGTGTGTGCATATATATATATATATATATATATATATATAAATTAGCCAGGCATGGTGGTGCGTGCCTGTAGTCCCAGCTACTTGGGAGGCTGAGGCAGGAGGATCGCTTGAGCCCAGGAGTTTGAAGTTGCTGTGAGCTAAGCTGATGCCACTGTACTCTAGCCCGGGGAACAGACTGAGACTCTGTCTCAAAAAAAAGAAAAGAAAAAAAAGATGAGCTGAGGCAATCATATTTGCTGTCAAATTTTGTAATTGAAAATTGACAGGATGAGCCCACTAATGATGGGGGCTGAGTTACAAGGGCATGGGAGACTTGGGACTAAAGATTTTGTGGGCCACGTGTAAGCTAAAGATACAGAGAAGCCAGCAGTAGAAAGAGAAGAATACTGTAGCTATATGGAGAGTTGTATATAAAGAGAGACAGGGAGGAAGGGAGAGAGAGAAAGCTACTTTATAATTAGCCAGATCCTGGGAGAAAGTAGCCTTCAATCCTGATGCCTGTCCTGTCCCCCATTCCAATTACTATGAGGTCTGGGTATGCTGGGGTACAACATGTGCTTAGAATCCTGTAAGTTCACAAAATGTCCAAGTTGTATGCTTCCAAAAAAAGATTTTTTCTTCTTGAACTAACTTGAAGCCAAAAATAATGCTAAGGTAGATGGCAATCTAGTTCAACACTCTTCTTTTATAAGTGGGAGAAAGAGACCCAGGAAAGTAAAGTGATCTGCCTAAGTTTTCATAGCACTTAAGGGCCAGGCCTGGCATTAGAACTCAGGGCTATAAAATTTTAGCCATAAGAGAGAAATTCCTGTAACAATTTGCTTTAATGGGAATTACTGTTAAATACATTAAATCTTACCAATTTAAGGTACCATTTAAATGCATGTTTGTAGAACTGGCGTCACTATATGAAAGAAAGGTATTTGGGAAGAGTCTCAAGGTCAAATAAATATTTTGTTTATAGAGATATGCTTTTCTCTGACTGCTTTATAATATTGGGATCATAAAGCAAACTACTTTTCAGGCAATAGAAAATATCTTTGGAGATGAATAACCATATAGTACACTTGAATAAAAAATATTTTGATAATGAAAAGAAATGGACCAAATTTTAAACAGTTTACAAAATTAAAGCACGAAATCTGTCACTTATGCAAATGCATTCACTTTCTGGAATGTTGGTAAAGAATGGAGATGGAGCTAAACTGCATTAGCTAGAAGCAGAGCTCCTACCACAGTCAGGAATCTTAGAATGAAGTCAACCAACATTTACCAAGCACCTGCTGAAACATAAAATATGTGATCTAATGCAGTAAAAACCACTAGCAGAGGAAAAGGGGCTATGATAAAGAGACACTACAAGTCTCCCTAAGTACCTGAGGCTTAAGTGTGGTAACGTACTTAAACTGTAAGTCTCATCAGCATTATGATGAGCAGAGGAGTATACCTGTAAGATGACTGACCCAGGCCCCATAGGGAATAAACAATCAAGTAAAATATTTTTAACAACTACTATGGGCCTAGAACTGAACCAGGTAGGGTGGGATCTAAGGAATAAGAAACGATTTCTGCCTTCAAGAGGCTCCTGATCGCTCACACTATACAGGCAAAACATCCTCATATTAAAAGTCGGCTTAGTAGAAAGCATGCAGTTTATGCTTACTAAAAGTGGAGTCAAGAGGTCTCTAGGGGTTCAGAGCATGCAAAGCCACTGCCAGCTGGAGTGGGCTTTCACTTAATGCTATTTGAGCATCTATTATGAACAAAGAACCTTGCTCCCAATGCTCCTTTGGGACAAGTACTCTCAGAGGAGGAAGCAGTGCAGCTTGAAGGATGGGAACATTTTGATAGATATTCTCCTGGTCATCAAGACTCCAACCCTCCCACTTCCTGCCGCCCCCCATGCAAATTGAGCCTTTAAGCCTCTCAGGAAACCATATGAAATCTCCTTCCACAATGCTTCTCACATCTGCATCCATCTAATCAGTTCTGTTCTTACTGCTGTTCTGTTCAAAGCCATCATTAACTCACATCTGAACTCTATTACAACCTCCTCACCCGGACTCCTCTCTCTAGTCACTCCTCCCACTAATCTACCCTGCACACAGCTGCCAGATTCATCTTCCTGAAATGCCACTTTCATCATGTCTCTACCCATTTCCTACACTATACATTTTAAATTGCTTTGCCTGGTATTCAAGGCTTTCTACAGTCAGAGCCCAGACTATATTGTCAACCTCCTTTTTCCTACAAAAACTCTCTGGTTCAGCCAAACCTACCAATTGTCCTCAAACTTTTCCTCCATTTCTATGCCAAGCCTCTGTTCACCCAGGTTAACCTAATGTTAAATGCGCCCCCCCCACCTCCAGCCCTCTTTATTAACATAAATTCTAAATTCCATCTCCCTCCTAAACTTTTCCATGATTACCAACAATGAGCACTTGCTCCTCTGACTTCAAAAGGTTCTATTTCCATTTATTTTACCTTTAGTTTATCATGGGTGTATTTCTCCTCCCAACCCTCAGGGGAACAGGTGATGAGAATTTGAAATGGGAAAAGACAGTAGGGTGTAAGTACCTTTGGAAGCTGGAAGACCAGTTAGAAGGTTATTACACTCTTGAAAGCAAGAGATAATGAGGCCTGAAAATATTCAGGCCTGGGGAATACAAAGGAATTAATGGATGAGATACATTACAAAAGAAGGATCAACAGGACTTGATGATTGAAGAGATAAGGGAATCAGAAGGATGAATAACAAATGAGTTGGAAGTTTTGAGGCTGAATCATGACATTAAAATTTAAAAGGTGGTGTCAAACTGGTTTGGTAAAGAGGTTGATGAGTTTGTTCTTAGGGTAAGTGAGCTCCTCCTGGCAGGATATAGTAAGTTGTTAGAGAGAAAAGGGCTAATAAAAATGATTAGAGCTGGTGATACTGGCTGGAGAGAAAGCAGCTCAGAATCACTTACTAAAGAAGCCATGTTTATAAATGCATTTATAAGGAGAAAGAATGAAGAATTAGAAAAGGGAACAAGAGGATCCAGTGGAGAAGATACAGGAATAATAGAAACAAATAAGAGAGTGTAATAAACAGAGAGTTTGAACACAATAAGGGAGAAAACAAACTCAACAACCCTGATTCTAATCATTAGGAGATCAGTAGTAAGGTCTAACCTGCTAGTTTTAGAGACTGAAGACATATTCATAGAATACAGGATGACCTCAGTGGCACAGAAATGTAGGAAATAGGTGTTTGGCATTTAGGATAGGAAAGGGAAAAAATGGGAAAGAATCTAAATTGCACATGGGAGCAAACCAAGAATTTTGCTATAATAGGGCTCTATTGTACCATAGGATTGCAGTGCTGACAGTGTAAATACTAATGTCAGACTGCCTGAGTTTGTTTTTGTGACCTTAGAGACCAAAATAAATGCCCCTTATCAACTAAGATGGACCCTAGGGTTAAGGAAACAAAAGTTACCTATGAGCAGAGGGTTCAGGGCTTGGCTGGGTTGGCAACTTCCTAAATTTCTGCAACAAAAACCAGACCCTTGCTAAACTCCCAAACAATATAAGCAATCAGGCAAACTGTCAGACCCTTCTTAACTCTGATTGCCAACCCACACTACTACCACTCTGACTGCACTAAGGGACTAGCCCTACAAACACTCTTCCTGATAAGTAATTGCACACCTCAAGCCAGTCCTATAGTTCACTTTTAGATGTAAAGAGCAAAATTCCACCTCATTTTAATGCTAAAACCCCGCCCCAAAGTGAACTTGAGATATACATAACATATATTTTTACTCAATATGCATATGCCCAGCCCCCCTCATAAATATTAATATATACATCTTTGCCCCCAAACCTGCTGAATATGTATGACTCTATTGTGTAATAGAGACCCTGTGAGGCACAAAACTCAACCTGCTCTTTCCCATTTAAAAGAGAAAGCACCTTCAGTCCATATCAGAGACTACCTGTTCCTGGTTTACAAATCACTATCTCCAATAAAGCTCTCCTTTCTACTAATTAGCCATTCTGCTGGTCTTTTGCATGACATATCCAAGGTCTGCCACTTTGAATCCACGCAAAATTGAGCAATTTATTTAACCCCAACTCCCTTGATTCATTTCCCTTATCTATAAATTGGAGATGGTGAATATAACATCTACCTCACTGAGTTGTTGTCAGAATTAAGTTAATATAGGTCATGTGGTTAAAATAGAAAACATGTTGAATAAATGTTAGCTATATTATGATGATATTTATCATTAGCACATGATCGAGTTCACCTGGGGCCCTTTACTAGACAATTTTCCCGAAAGGACTCCAAGTTGAAAGAACTATTCAAAATCAACCCTGGTATTAATGTATGTCGAAAGGGGACTAACATACAGATGTCGAGTTGTCTCAGAGTCCAACTGAGCTAAATAAACGAAACAACTGATTGTCTTAGTCTGTTTTGTGCTGCTATAATAGAATACCACACACTGGATAATTTTATAATGAACGTATTTCTGGAGGGTGGGAAATCGAAGATTGAGGGGCCAGCATCTTAAAAGGACCCTCTTGCTGAGTCATCCCATGGTGGAATGGCAAAGGGAGAGCAAGAGAGAGACAAAAGGGGGCCAAACTTGTCCTTTTATAAAAAGCCAACCCCCTCAACAACAAACCGGCTCCCTTTATAATGGCATTAATCCACTAATGAGGGTGGGACCTCCATGCCATAATCCCCATTCAAAGGTCCCACCACCTAATACTGTTACAAGGGCATTTAAATTTCAACATGAATCTGTGAGGGGGCATTCAAACCATAACACTGATTAAATTATATGTATGATATTCAGCAATTTGGAATTTTTCTGTCCAGACATCTTAAGTGCCTTTGAATATGGCCCATGGAAACTTCCTATGAATAGTCAGGATTTTACATGTGATGTCTAGCATGTATGATTCAAATGAATTATAGAGCACATAAAAATGCCTCATCTAATTTAATTAGATAATTTAGTAAACAACAAAGAAACTAGTTGTTACTATGCAGGGGCTGCTAAGACTAATTTGGCATCTAATAATAAAAATGTTCCTTGTTATTTTTATGGGCCATAGAGCACACTCAGTGAACTATGAATAGGATGAGAGTAAACAAGCTGAAAATTCTGTCTTTTACAAGATGAATTGTATGTGCTTATGTTCAGCAATATATACCTGAAAAAATAATTTTTCTAGGAGTGAAATATAATCATACAACCATATGGCTCAATTTCTAATATGTTGAAATAACACAGGTCCTGTGTACTATCAAAATTTTATTATTTATGTTTGTCATCTTGCCCCCACCTTCAATAATCAGTAAGAGAGAGGAAGTGGAGTTCTCCTTTCAGCTCAATTCTCTCCTGTTGAGTATGATGAATCTGCACACCTTAAAAAAAAACCTTCCATGCTGTACCCATAGAGTGGACACTGTTTTGGTTATTGTAGTATATTCATATTCTCTCTCTCTCTCTCCCTCCTCCCCGTTATTCTACTAGAATAAAATCTTAATTATTAATACCTAAATCACAACTAAGAGAGCTCTCAACTTATGATTTGAATGCTGTACTTAGCAAATGAAGTGACAAGTCACATGGAAACAAAAATCATAGTAGTAAAAGTACTTCCAAGGAATGAAGTACTGAATGCAATCCAGCTCAATCTCCTAAACCTTCTACATCTCCATCTATGACTCTTGGCATTCTTCATTGACGGTCAAAGCAGTGGTCCCGAGACACTGGGCACCACAGTTGCACAATAAAGGTGCTGATGGACGCTGAAAGTGTTCCCATCATTACAGAAAGATTTATTTCAATTTGATCAAGTTTTCATCGAAATAGGAAATTAGACATAATTTAGAAAAATTTCCTAACAATTTGAAAATATAAAGCAAACTTTGAAACTGACACATAGTTAAACAAACTCTTTAGAAATATAGTTGCTATGTATGTTTTCCCCTAAAGATACTGTGATTTTTCTCTGTTCTCCACAAATGCAAAACATTCCTATCACCTGATTTTTTCTTTCTTTTTTTTTTTTTTTTTTTTTTTTTTTTTGCCATTTCCTCACATTGCAAGATAGGTCAAAGAAATTGTGGACCAAGTGGTTAAGATCTGTTTGTCACTTGTAGTGATTTACTTCAACATTTTGCAACTATATTGGTAATACAAGTGTTATTTCTAAGTGCATAACCAGAAGAGTAATTTGTTAAGATCCCTGACAGATTGAGTGCCAAAGCCTGAGCAGTTATAGACAAACCAACCTACAAGAGAAGTGCTTATTAACCTCCATGAAAGACAAACCATTTAGTTCTTTCCCTTAAGGCTGAGGCAGCCCAAGAACTGTCAGCCCAGTACACTAGGAGACAGACAGCAGATCTCCTTTCTACTGAGGCAGCTGTTCATTTACTCCAAGGAATGAAGATGTTTAACAAGATCAGAAGCAAAGAAATGCCAAAAAGAATGCACTGTGTAGACAAAGAAAGGCACCTGGGGGCCTTTTAAACAAGCCATTTCAAGCTCCAGTGAAATATTTTAACAGATGGATTTTTAACCCTCAATGGGTTGGTGGAAACAGATCCAGTGGGGACCTGGCTTGTATCTCAGGACCCAGAAGGTAGAGGTTGGTCCACTTTGCTATCATTCTACCTGACTGGCAGATAAGAGTTAAAGGTTGAACTCTGGCCCAATTACCAAAGAGAGTAACTACAATCAAGTCCTGATAGCTCAGTGTGTCTTTTCAGAATAGCATTTGGATGCATTAGTGCTCACTTAATTAATTATTGTTTAGTTTAATTGTGTTTGATGTCATGTCAGTGCTTGGCCGATGATTCTATATTGATGTCGAACTAATCTGATACATGAGTGTCTTCATTTCATACATTTCACCAAGAAGAATTAAAAGGATACAGTACAAAAGCCTAGATTTTGAAAGGAACTTGTGTTAACTGATGAAGATTTAAATTCATGTAAACCCAGGCAGGCTCTATACCTAAATCCAGATACCACAGGAACTCCCTTCTGTGTAGAAAAATGTGTTCTTATCATTATTACTTAAGAATCCCAATTTATTTTTAAATAATTATGTAAAATACATACTTGTATTGTGTTTTACCATTAGCATAGTGCTTTTTTTTTTTTTTTTTCGAGACCCAGTCTCACTCTATTGCCCAGGCTTGAGTGCCATGGCTTCAGCTTAGCTCACAGCAACCACCTGGGCCCAAGCAATCCTACTGCCTCAGCTTCCCAAGTAGCTTGGACTGCAGGCATTTGCCACCATACCTGGCTAATTTTTTCTATATATTTTTAGGAGTTCAGCTAATTTCTTTCTATTTTTTTAGTAGAGACAGGGTCTTGCTCTTGCTCCGGCTGGTCTCGAACTCCTGAGTTAAAACAATCCACCAGCCTCGGCCTCCCAGAATGTTAGCATTACAGGCGTGATCCACCGCGCCCAGCCTGCATAGTGCTTTAATATACAAGTTGCCATTTGACCTTCACAACATTATGAGGTAGGTACTATTATTATTACTCCCAATTTCAGGTGAGGAAATTAAAGCACAGACTACTTTAGCAACACACTCACAGTTGTATATCTAGTAGGCAGCAGACTAGGACTTGAACTACACGTTAAGTCCACTGCTCTTTCTTCCCTATTCCCACCACTTTTCTTTGTAGATTTTACAGAACTTTTACTTAAGGTCTTTCATTATGTTCCTCTTTCCAGGCCCTCAAGTCACTCAAGTGAAATTGCAGTCTAAGGGGAACATGTATATAGATGTACCTTAAATCCATGTTGGCATTTACAAAGAAAATTTCACAGATTCTCCCCACAAACATCAAAGATAAGGGCATCAGACTATAGCAGCAGCATGTTTTGCTCTTTGGAAAAGTATGAGTCTCTGAGAAGTTGGCTTCTCCTGGTGTCATCTTCACAACCTTCATAAAAGCACAGCAATTTTTTTTCCTGCCTCACAGACAGTGCCAAAGTACACATGCATCTGGTGACCTGTCTTGGTCAGTTTATACTGATATAACAAAATACCACAGAAGGGGTACTTTATAAACAATAGAAATTTATTGCTCACAGTTCTGGAGGCTGGGAATTCCAAGATCCAGGTACCAGCAAGTTCAGTGCCTGGTGAGGGCTTGCTCTCTTCTTCAAAAATGACACCTCTTGCTGTGTCCTCAAATGGTAGAATGCATGAACAAACTTTTTCAGGCTTCTTTTATAAGGCTACTAATCCCTTTCATGAGGGAAGAGCTCTCATGACCAAATCATTTCACAAAGGACTAATACCACCACACTGAGTATTTGGTTTCAACATATGAGTTTTGGCACGGCATAAACATTCATACCATAGCATGAACTATCAGAATTTCCATTCTAATCAAAGAAATTTCCTGTTAAGAATGTCTGAGAGTCAGAAAAAAATCCAAACCCATTAATAGATGTGAAATGGCAACTCAGATACCCTCCTCTGAAGGAAAAATTATAACTCACTATGTTCCACAACCTCACATCTGCCTCTACTTCCTTTGCACCAAAACAGGTTTTTCAAATTCCAATAAAATGCCACAAAATTTTACGAAGAAGATAGGTTTCATAAAATCTACCAGATAACATCTTCATAACATACTAAAGTACATTTTCACGTAAGTTCCTTTCTATGTTGTCAACCCACAGCTGCTGTTCAGGTATAAAATGAAAGTCAGGACATTATGTTTGCCACCAGAATCATAATATATACAGGCTCCTGAGAATATATAATAAATATCATGGCCTGGAGGTGGCCAAAGGTCCATTTGCTAATTAGCTTTGCCCATTTATGGAAACAAGAATAGTTATCTAGGAGTGTTTCACCACTATGAAATAAGGTAGTTAGTAATGCAAATATCAATTTATCATTGAATTTTTATAAGCAGAAAAAAATAAAACCATTTCCTCATGACCTAGAGCTTATACACCATGAATGCCCTCCTTTGATTACTCTGAAGACAGGAACAAGGCAACTTCCTTGATTAACTAGGTTTGTTTAATCTACTGATGTGGACAGTTGGAATGGCAATGCCTTCCTCGTCTTACTCCAGTAGGAGTACATAATAGACATTTGTGTTCCCATAGAATTCTGAGATCTTTATTTTAAAAGTTAATTAGCATTTTCCCCCTAGACATACGTACAAAAGAAATAAAAACATATGCCCAAACAAAAACTTCTTGCATGGATTGGAAGAATTAACAATGATAAAATATACGTACTGCCCAAAGTGATTTACAGATTCAATGCAATTCCCTTCAAAATACCAAAATCATTTTTCACAGACCTAGAATAAACAATCCTAAACTTAATATGGAACCAGAAAAGAGCCTGAATGGCCAAATCAATCCTAGTCAAAAAGAACAAATTTGGAGGCATCACATTACCTGACTTCAAATTATACTACAATGCTATAGTGACCAAAACAGGATGGATCTGGGATAAAGGTAAACACACAGACCAATGGAACAGAATAGAGAACCGAGAAATAAAGTCATATAAATACTACTAACAGATCTTCAACAAAGCAGACAAAAACATACATAGGCGAAAGGATGCCCTATTTATTAATAAGCGGTGCTGAGAAAATGGGCTGGCCACATGCAGAAGAATGAAACTGGATCCCCAGCTCATAACATATACAAAAATTAACTCAAGATGGATAAAAGCCTTAAATGTAATACCTAAAACCAAAAAAATTCTAGAAGAAAATGTAGGAAAAACTCTTCTGGAAATTGGCCTAGGGAAACAATGTATGACTAGGACCCCAAAAGCAAATATACCAACAACAAAAATAAATAAATGGGATTTAATTAAACTAAAAATCTTCTAGACAGCAAAGGAAATAATCAACAGAGTGAATAGAAAACCTACAGAATGGGAGAAAATATTTGCAAAATAAACACTGGACAAAGGACTAATATCCAAAATCTACAAAGGACTCAAAAAATCAACAACAACAAAAAAATGACCCCATCAAAGAGTGGGCAAAAGTCATGAACAGATTTTTTTTCAAAAAAAGATAGACAAATAACAAACATATGGAAATATGCTCAATATCAGTAATCATCAGGGAAATGCGACTTAAAACCACGATGAGATACCACCATATTCCTGTCAGAATGGCCATTATAAAGAAGCTAAAAATTGATAGATTTTGATATGGATGCAGTGAAAAGGGAACGCTTATTAGTGTATCAACATAAACTAGTACAACCTGTATGGAAAACAGTATGGACATTCATCAAAGAACTAAAAGTAGACCTACCATGGATCCAGCAATCCCACTACTAAACAGCTACCCATGGAAAAGGAGTCATTTTGTTAAAAGACACCCATACCACAATATTTATCACAGCACAATTCGCAATTACAATGATATGGAATCAACCTAAGTGAACATTAACTGATGAGTGGATAAATAAAATGTGTTATGTGTACGTGTGTTTGTGTCTGTGTGTATATGTGTACATATATATCATGGAGTAATACTCAGCCATAAAAAGAAGTGAAATAATGTCATTTATAGCAACTTAGATGGAACTGGAGCCGATTAACCTAAGTGAAGTATCTTAGGAATGGAAAAATACACAGCACAGGTTCTCAGTTACAAGTAGGAGCTAAACAAGGGATATATATGGTCATAAAGTGGTATAATGAACATCAAATACTAAGGAGGGACGTGGGTGGTGGAGAGAGGGATAAAAATCTACCTACAACATACACTATTCTGGTAATGGGTACACTGAAAGCCCTGACTTCAGCATTCTATAAATCACCTATGTAACAAAAAACATTTGTATCGCCTATATATATTGAAATAAAAAAAAACAAATCAGAAAAAATTTGTACATGAATGTTCATAACATTATTCATAATAGCCAAAAACTAGAAACAATAAAAAGTCCATAAATAAAGAAAATGTGATATAATTATATATACATGAACAATGTAATACTATCAGCCATAAAAAGGAACGAAGTTCTGATATATGCTACAAAATAGATTAACCTTGAAAGTGTTGGGGCTCAGAAAAAAATACCCCAAAATGAAGGCTTCAGAAGAAGCCTCAGAAACAAAAGTTTTTCTCTGAAGTTCTCCTGCTCGGTCTCTCAGTCCCATTCTCCCCTGAGGCTAGCCATAGAAACTAGAATCTCTTTTCCCCAAGGTGGGTCATAAAAACACAACCACTTTTTCCCAAAGCCAGCCATGAAACCTAACAATATTACTCTAACTTTCCCTCCACTGTTCTGTGTAAACATTGGCCATAAAGAAATTCACTGACCCACCTTGTTTGATTGAAGGTCATGAGACCCTCATTCCACAGAGGGTCCTACCCCACACCCAGAAAGAAGGAATACATGCTCAGAAAGGCCAAGAAGAATCTAGACAGACAGGCCTTGCTGTGTTTCTCCACTCAGTCTATTAGCATTAGATCATAAACTTTTTGCCAATGACATTTCCACATAGCTGTCCACACTTTGTTTAACCTAAGCATAAAAATGGACGATTTCCCCTGTAACCTTGAGTCTTCATTCTGAAGACTCCCACGTATACACATTAAATAAACTTGTATGCCTTTTATCCAATTAATCTGTCTTTCGTGAGTTGATTTTTCAGCTTAACTTCAGGGATCCCCTTGGCCCCGCTTGACCTCTACAAAACATTATATCAAGTAATAGAAGACACAAAAGTCCACGTATATGATTTCATTTATATGAAATGTCCAGAATATACATACAGACTGAATGTAGATTAGTAGGTGCCAGGGGACTGGGATGGGGGGCTTGGGAAAAAAGGGTGATAACTGGTAATATAGGTCTTGGGTTTCTTTTGGGAGTAATGAAAATGTTCTGAAATTGAGAGTGGTAATGATGGCACAACTCTATGAATATACTAAAGACCATTGTATTGTACTCCTTAAATAGCTGAACTGCATGGTATGTGGATTATATCTCAATAAAACTGTTTTATTAAATTAAATTAATAAGAAGCCAGAAAGGGTAGCCTCTTTAACATAAAATATAAATGTAAGATTCATATTAGCCATATAAGAAAATTTAGAAAACACTGGGTTGTTCAGATAGAAGGAATTGGTAGTACTAAGAATTGTTTCTTACCCTAAATAGACCAAGGCTGCAGGATGCTTTCTAAGACTTTTTAAGACTTACTTTGGAGAACAGGAATAAGATATAAAGGCCCTGGGAGGGCCTCAAGTGCAAATTGAGAGACAGAGAATACAGCACAAGATCAACAAAAGAGGGAACAGAACCGCCTGGACCACCATAGAAGGAAGAGTAGGATATATCTAGGTTGCAGAAAGGGGCATATCTTAGTTCATTTTGGACTACTGGAACAAAATATCTTAGAGTGGGTAGCTTACATACCGCAGAAATTTATTAATAATTCTCCCAGTTCTGGTGGCTGAGAAATCCAAGATCAAGGCACCAGAAGATCTGGTGTCTGGTGAAGGCTCTCTATTTTATAGATGGTGCCTTCTTGCTGTTCCTTCACATAGCACAAGGGACAGACAAACTCCCTGGGGCCTCTTTTATAAGATACTTATCCCATTCATGAGGGCTCCACTCTTACGACCTAAACACCACTCAGAGGCTCCAACTCTTAATACTGTAGGATGCAAGGGAAAATTTCCCCTTTGCCCTCTGACGCTTTTCTGAAAAATCAACTCACAAAAGGTAGATTAATTGGGGAAAAGGCATACAAATTTATTAATGCGTACAAGAAGAAGAATCACAGAATAATTGCCCCAACCTCTCAGTGGGGTGCAGAAGCTTACATACCATCTTTGTAACAGAGGGAACAGCCTGAAAAAGGATAAAATGGTTTATGAGCTGTCTCTTTAAAACCTCCACCACTCTTTTTGGGAATTAAAACCTGCATCCCGGCCCAAGGCCAGTGGTGTAAAAGCAAGGGAGTGTTCTTTAGTGTTTTGTACCACAGGAGATGGCTGGACAGAATTGTCCAGGAAGAGACTGTCTTCACCAGAGATGGGGTCCATCAGGACCACGAACTATAGTTAAACAGCAATAGCCTGAAGCTGAAAACCCCCCACCCTTTAAAAACTCTGTATTTCTGCTTATAGGGAGGATAATGGCCATTTAAAATACGAGTCTGCAATTCTCCTCATTAGATGGCAGATTAATAAACTTCTTTTTCCTTCTCCTCAAATCACTTGTCCTAATCATTCATTAGGCCACAGGGACAATTACAGAACTTTCCATAACAAGTGGACCTCAGTTTGGTTCAATAACACCCAAAGGAAATCAGAATATTTTACCCCAAAATATATTTCCTTGATGGATTTTGAGATGGGTGCCACAGGTTCAGCAGGCAGAAGTAATGATACAAAGCTATCTTTTGTTAGGAGGAAATCTGGACCTGTAGAGAATCTCCAATAATACAGCCAGGTCTTAATTTATCTGATCCAGGAAAGATTAACTGAGAATCTGACACCTTTAAAGGCCTGAAGGAAATGTCTGCCATCTATTCTCTCTGGGAGCTGCTACCAGTGAGGTTTCATCAATATAACAAGACCACCCCAGCTAGGAAGTTTCTTGCTTTCTCCCTCCCATAACCTGTCTTGCCACTAAAACATGTTTGGCCACAATCCAAGCCCCAATTCCTTATAAACTTCTGTACATCCTAGGGAGGTTGTCACTCTGGTGTGTACATGGTTAAATAAATTTGCCTTTTCTCCTATTGGTCAGTCTGCCTCATGTCAGTGATTTTTCAGTGAACTTTTATAGACCCAAGACCATTGGTCCCTGCAACCCTTCTTGGGAAGATCCCATTCACAGGCCCTTTCTTTTCCCCTTGAAACCCAAACTAATGTATCATAGGCTTCAGGACTATGAGGCTGACTGATAGGCTAACCTCTCTATCAGCCTAAATAGTGTGGAGGAGTTAATAGCTGACACTGGTTTCACCTGTAGTCCTCCTAAAATTTGCATCTGTAAAGGAAAAAAAAAAAAAATCTCAGGACAGCCAGCTCCCTCAACTCCTTATGCAAAAGGGAAGGTAAAACTGAGAGGCTGAGTCAAGAAAAGCCCACTTCCAAAAGAATAGCTGTTACTAACATTATGCATCAAGCAGTTCCACATGGAAAGGTAAAGGGCCTTAAGGTACCTCTGAAGGACTACCCGCACAGACCATTTGTAAGGAATTTCCTTGCTTCTTTCCATAAAGAAGGACGTGCAAATTGTAACTATGGGTCTGCAGGCTAAGTCTAGTTCCTAAAACTAAAGGCTGTTCAATTCTACACTAATACATGTTGACTACAACTTTATATTCCCAGGTGCAGGACAGAGACAAGATCAAACATTCTTCCACCTACCAAGGAATATCTACATAATTGATGCTTCCTTCACTCCTTTTTCTCTTCAAACATTCACCTTATCTACATAAAATATAGATTTTCTGGGCCTCACAGAATGTAACCTTTTACCTCACCCTCCCTCCTTTTTTTTTTCCGGTAAGCCTTTCCTTAAATACTGAAGTTCCCAAATTCCCCAGTCACAGATTTATCTGATATGTGTTTTGCCTGGGTGCATCCTCCAACTTTGGCTTAATAAACCTCCACTGATTGAGATTTTTGCCTCATTCACTTATTTTGGGTTGTCTCATTTTAACTAAGAGTTTGAACTGTCTGTGATTCAAAGGAATGAAAAGAAAGAACAAAATTTCTTATCCCAGAATCTCCCAATATTGCAGGTAAGTGTGCTCCCTTACTTACCAAAGGCAGATGAGAGAAAAGACATAGAAAAAAATGACTCAGAGAAATAAAGTATTGGGAATGATGAGGCATTGGTGTCAATAAGTGGCTGCCTCCACCAATGGGAGAAGGAAGAGTAGCCATGCACACAGGAACGTTTGGCAGGACCAAATGGGGGAGGCAAAGAAATAGAAAGACTCACAATCCCTGCCCACTGTAAGCATCTGTGGAAAGAAGAATCTGACTGTAATCTTTTGAGTTCAAGTTCTGAACTAAAAATAAAATTCTAAGCTCTCTGCTAACCGAATGGGCCCCTCTCTGCCAAAGGGGCCCCACAAACACCTTAAACCTGAGTTCAGAGCCATACCAGGATGGGAGAGATAAAGCACAATTAATTACATTCCTATGATTTCCCTTGATAAATATTCAAGACTCCTCATATAGCTTGTAAAACATGGATATTTGACCACCCCACTCAGTATAAAATCCTGTCTCTTTTTGTTCCTTCTTTGAAGCCCCTGTGCCTGGCTTCTGGCTGGGGCTCTACTTCCCAACATGTTGAAATGACCATGCAGTAGGTTGCTACAATTTATGGGAAATAAAGCTCTCCTTCTTCTGAAGTATAAGCCTCATTAATTATTATTATTATTATTTTTAGTTAATGTTAGATCCAGAGCGAAGAGGGAGACACACGAAGCCTCATGTGTAGCAAAATGCTGTTTATTTTGAGAATCTGGGTGCAGATGGGTGGAGGCCAAAAGAGCATACACCCCGAGGGAGAGGAAAACCTTGGGTTTTATAGAGGGATTCTCCAGGGGGAGTCAGTACTTTGGGCCAGAACAGCTGCTATAATAAAATTTTTTAAACAACTAATTTATTTGACCCCTGGATGGGTCTTATCCTGCATAGATAAGGGACAGGGAGAGCTTCTTCCATATGTGTGTGGGGGGCGGATAGGAATGCTGGTGTCTGCTGCTGTCTATTTCATTTACAACCTGCAAACTCTACAGACTCCGGAGGCTATTGTTTTACAAGCCTATACATACTTTTTGGATTCCCACCTAGAACAAACTGAATAATTAACAAGAGACAAAAACAGAGGAAAGACAATAGACTCACAGCCCACCCACAATCATCCATCAAAAGGAGACCCTGGCTGTAATCTTTTGAGTTCAAGTTGTACACCAAGAGAACTAAGTATTTAACACTATGAATAAAAGGGTCTATGTGAGCAAACAGAGAAGGCCCACATACTGGAAATGTCTTCTGGAAGCCATAGATTTAAACAACCTTCACTGAATCCAGGCAGGGACTGTTTCCCTTCCCCTTCACCTCTCACTCCACCCCCTGCATATGCCTAATGGAGGAAAAAACAGAGCATCCAGACAGGGCCTCCCCAGCAAGGAGTGAAAGATGAAGATGCTTCAGGGACATATGAAATGAGCCCA
>RJWJ010026087.1:0-23304 GCA_004363605.1 Indri indri
AAAGCACAACCCAGTAGGGAGTGGATAGAAGTTGCCGAAGTGTCTTTTTGCATTTCTTTCTTTCCTCTTTCCCCCTCTATAAAATGAGGAAAATCCCACCTGTCTTTTGAGGCTATGGATCAAATGAGCTAATTTATGTGAAATCATTTTGAAAACTATAATGCATTGTTTTTTTTTAAAAAAAAGGACAATTATTATTATTACCAAGAGGTGAAGCCTAAGTTGAGAAGCCCTTCCTTCACCATGAGCGGTTATTGTTCAAGAGACTGGAAGAAGTAAAATTTCATATTTGAGCCATTATAGTATTGCAGGAACTGCAAGAACATGGTGGTTGTTCAGTTCGGCTTTGTAGAAGGAAATTAGCAAATATTATGTGCCTACAGAGTGTCACGTACTGGGCAAGATGCTTCTCACCCATTGATGCCTAAGTGCATGCTGGCAGAGTGAGCCTGTTTCTGGCAATTTCCAGCACAGCCCTGGCTAAGACATTGCTGGTCACTGAAATGGCTGATATTAAAGTCATCTATGTAGCATATAAGGTATCTATGGGTCCAGTCTTACCCTCTAGTTGCTGTGTTACATGGATTCCTCTCCGATAAGGGCAAAGGAAAAGGAAAAGATTAATAATGTTTTAGCTAGTTAACTAATAGGGCAAATAACTAATAGTTAATACTGTTTTCCAAAGAGATCAGTCATCTTAATTCTGTTCCAAGTCAGATTAATTTATAACCTCCCAGCTTTCTTACACACAAAATGAATTAGTCAAAAGACTAAGTCAAAAGTATTACATAATATACTGTGTATTCATGTTGCATTTTAAACATCTGGAAAATTTTCAATTTCAAAATACAGGGGTTTCAGAGAAAGGATTGTGGACCTGCATTTTATTATCCCTTTGTTAGCCAGAGGCGCTGACAACCAGACCACGTGAGAAAACGCGCCATCTGGTGGTTATAGTGGAGAAACATGCCACAGGGCCGCAGGATGAGGGAGAAAGGCCTGGATCACAGACAAGGACCCTCCAGCTCACAATCCAGGACAATTCCTTTTATTCAGAGGATACTTTAAAATGTCCTCAAGGGCTGCTTGAGGAGCAGCAGGAGCTGTTACTTCAGTTTAAAAAATTAATATTCAGTTTATTAAAGTAAAATAATATTACTTAAGCTTTTTAAAGTATGGTTATAAATCTTGTATTTATAAACCTAGCAAATATTAATGACTTCTAAGGGAAACCTGAATATCCTATTTATAAACCTGAACTGCTTTACACATTTTCAAATGCATTTATGCATTTAATACATTTAGTTTCCTTTTTGGAGTACTTCAATTGTCTGGTAAATGAGATACAAACAAAATAAAAACAAAACAGTATACTGAAAGTTCCAATACTGTGTATGTGTAATGTTTTGAATACATAATGTAAATTTCCATAAATGTATGTAAAATTGGTTGTAACTTAAATGGATTGCTCAATTACACATTCTAAATTGGAATAAAAATTACCTTCCCAAGTAATTTTTTAGTGGCTTTATCAGTTTGTTGAAATTTCCTAATCCCAGAGTAAATCCTAGCCAGGATGCAGGACCAAGACTAGAATATTCTTTGTTCAATATCCTTTCTTTTCTAATGCTTTCATTCTCTGTTTCTGCTCTCACAGGGAGACTCCCTCTTCTTACCTAATAGAATGCAAATCAAATGCTTTCTAATGTCTTTCCCTTTATACCTAACACAACCTTTATGCCTGGGGTCAGCAAACTTTCTGTAAAAGGCCAGATAGTAAATATTTTGGGTTTTATGGGCCATTTGGTTGCAACTATTAAACTCTACCACTGTGGCATGAAAGTAGCCTTAGATACCACATAAGCAAGTATGGCTGTGTATAAAACCTCCATTTATGGATACTGAAATTTGAATTCCATATAATTTTCATGTGTCACAAAATATTAGTCATGATTTTTTTCCCAACCATTTAAAAATGTAAAAACAATTCCTAGCTTGTGACCCACACAAAAACAGTGGGCTAGATTTGGCTCATGGGAGAGCTATAGTTTGCCAACCATTACCCTAACCAGTAACAGAGAAGTACTAATGTCAATTCTTGTTTCACATTCTTTCAAAATTCACAAACTTCTCTAGAAATTTCTCGAATTTCTCAGAAGTTATTTGGCAGGTAAGACATTGTTCAGTGCCCACGGCGGGGAGCGGTCTGGAGTGGTTACGCCATGCTGCACCCCACTCCCCACTTTCTCTGGAACCATCTGGTCTGTATATTACTTTAGTCGGGATTTCCTTGTCAGTGAAATACTTTGTTTTGTGTAGGCATGTAAAATACTGGTTTTCTATTGACTTTGTTTTCTTTTCCTTTACTAACCCAAAAGGCTTACCTTTATTATCTGGTCAAAATGTCCCTAAATAGAGCACAATTGATTTGTTTAAAGTTTTTAATTAAGCCACAGTCTGATGTATTTTGTCTTGGGATTCTCGTTTAGTAAAATTTTAACTTTGAAATAATCAAACTAACAGAAAAAAGTAGCAAGTATATTACAAATAATTATTTCCTGGTCCATCTCAGAGTGAGTTGTTGACTTGATGACTCATCACTCCTAATACTTTCGTGTTTATTTTCTACAAAAAAGCATTCTGTATAACCACAGTTCAGTCATTGACCTTAGGAAATGAACAGATGTTACTACCATCTCATTCTCAGACCCCTTTCAAATTTCGCCAACTGTCCCAGCAATGTCCTTTATGTGGTAAAATGAACAAGTTTGGGATAGCCTTTAGTTGTGTTAGCCTTATTCAGTTCCTTAATCATTCTTTGACTTTGGTGCTTTTGAAGATTATAGGCCAGTTATTTTGTAAAATGTCCTTCAATTTGGATTTGTGTGACGTTTCCTCATGATTAGATTCAGTTTATGCATCTTTGGCAGAAATATCACAGAAGAGGTGCTATGTTCTTCTCAACGCAGCCTATCAAGTGGCAAAGGATTCAGATTTCTCCCATTATTGGTGTTCACTTCTTTCACTTGATTAAGGTGGTTTGCCAGTCTTCTCCACTTGGAAGCTCCTGTTTCCCTCATTGTTTCTTGTATGGAAAGCTACTTTGAGAGTATATACACATCCCATTTCTCATTAAACTTCTATTTATTAACTCATTCATTTATGTCAGTATAGACTCATAGTTTCCTATTTTGTTCAATGGGTTATAAGTCATTATTATTTTGATGCTCAGATTGTCCCAGATTTGCTGTTTTAGTTCCTTAAAGCTGGCTAGTGTGCCCTTTTTTGAGTACTTCCTTGTTTTCTGGCTCATCTTGTACTTTTCCTGCCCACCCATGGAATCAGTCATTTCTCCAAGGAGTCCTGGGTCCTTTCAGTGGCGAACGTAGTGCCTAGACCTGGATGCTAGGTGTGTGCACTGCACTGGGGGAAGAGACGTACCACTGCTCCAAGGCTCACTTAGTAGACAGAGCTAGGGAGGTTTGTACACCCACACATACATTTATACTTCTTTATCTACGTTGAAATTTATGAGCTCACACCAATACCTAGTCAAACCCAGAGTTCATTCTAGTGTTTTCCTTTCCAACTTGTCACACCTTCTCCAAAAATGAGAAAGTTAGCTTCCCTTACCCTTAATATTTTTGCTTATATTGATCAAGTCTCCTATTCCTAAGCAATCTGCCACTACTATCCATCCCCTGCATGCATGCCCTAGCCACCCACTTAGGATCTAACTCCCTGTCCCAGGCCACAGCCCCAGCTGTGGATCCCACTCATATGCGCAGGCTGCAGATCCACATGGATACCTAGCTTGCTCTGCCTTACCTAGTGGCTGAATTGTGGGTAAAAGAAAAAGGGCAGAGGGAAGGCAGAGTCTTGCTGGAATTTTATGTAAACTCCACAAAGGAAGAGATCTTCTAATTTACAGTAATATATCCCAAGTATCTAAAACAGACCTTGGCATATAGTAGCCACTCAAAAAAAAAAAAAAGACACCAATTTTGAAGAATCAATTTTATGAAAATACAAGGTTGACAGTTAATTTAAATACATTCAAATATTTAACTTCAAGATATTCTCCCACCATTATAAACGACTTTTTATAAACTGGAAAGTTATCAAACAGATTAACAGGACAATTAAAGTTTTAATCTCTAGGCAATATGAAGTTTATCTGAATTTGGATTTATATGCATGCATAAAGCCTCACAGAATTAAATACACTCATTTTGAAGTGGAAAATTGGAAAATTCCGCTACCCGGTTTTCCTCCCCTGCAACCCCTCCCCGGCAGCTGCGCCCTCATAAATCACCTGTAGCAATTAGCGCACCAAGCACCACCGAAGTAGCTTAGGACTCTGCCCCACTAAAGTTAACCCTCTTGTAACTGTGCCCCTCTTGCCCCTTAAGCAAAGTGTATAAAAGACTGCTACATTCTTTGTTTGGCACTCAGAATTTGGGGAGAGCAAAACCCTCTCTGAGCCTTGCCGGCCGGCGTGAATAAAACCTGTTTTTGCCGTATCTCGGTGTGCCTCTTGGTCTCTTCCCGGTCAACTCTGCTTGTAACAATTTTACGAGCCTACATAAAAATCATCAACCTTGTGTGGGACCAACATTTAATAAAAGAAAATAGAAAGGGTTTTACTTTCTAACAATATTCTTAAATAGGTACTGCTATGGTATGAATGTTTGTGTCCTCTCCAAAACTCACATTGAAACTTAATCCCCAATGCAACAGTACTAAGAAGTAGGGCCTTTAGGAGGTGACTAGGCCACGAGGGCTCTGCCCTCATGGATCGGACTAATGTCTTATATAAAAGGGTTGGAAGGATCTAGGTAGGCCCTTTTGCCCTCCATCTCTTCTGCCACATGAGGACACAGCGCTCATCCCCTCTGCCCCATCTGGACGATGCAGGAATAAGTAGCCATCTTGGAAGGACAGACTGGGCCCTCATCAGACATTGAACCTGCTGGTGTCTTGGACTCCCAGCCTTGATAAATGTGAGCAATAAATTTATGCTGTTTATAAATTACCCAGTCTAAGGAATTTTGCTATAGTAGCAAGAATGGACTGAGAGAAACTGGTACCAGAAGTGAGTGCTACTATAACAAATACTTAAACATGTGGAAGTTGCTCTGGACCTGGATAATGGATAGAGGCTGGATGGTAAAGGGCTATTCTGGTTAAGGGCTCAGAAGAAAACGAGAGCTGCAGAGAAAGCCTTAATCTTAGAGATTACTTAAGCGGCTGTAATCAAAATGCTGGCAGAAATATGGACCGTAAAGACGATTCTGATGAGGTCTCAGAAATGGGGAAGGAGGTATTGGAAACTGGAGGGAAGGCCATCCTTGTTATAAAGTGGCAAAGAAGCTTGGCTGAATCGTGTCCTAGTCGTAGTGTTATGTGGAAAGCAGAACTTGCAAACAATGAACTAGAATATTTATTTAGTAGGAGAAATCTCTAGGCAAAATGTTGAGAGCGTGGCATGGCTTTTCTTGACTGCTTATTATAAAATACAAGAAGAGAGAAATGAATTAAAGATGCAATTTATAATCAAAGGGAAGCAGAACTTAAAAGATCTGGAAAATTCTTGGCCTGGCCAGGTTGTAGAGAATAAAAAGGTGTGCTGGGGAGAAAATACTAAGAGTGTGGCCAAGTGAACGAACATTTGAAGTACGGATGAAAGGAAGCCAGATGCTGTTTATCAGGACAACGGAAAAGTAACCCTGATGGCATTTCGGAGATCTTCAAGGCTGCCACTCCCATCAGAGGCCCAGAGTGCCAGCCTTGAAGGCAGACTGGTTTCAGAGGAGACACCCAGTGCACCCACAGAGCCTGGGGGCTTGCTGCGCAGGACTGTGTCGAGTTTCTTTTCCCCACATTTTGGTGCGGCACTCCTGAACTGCCCCAGCTGTGGCTCCAAAGCAGGCCCAGGTACAACTCAGGCTGCACTCCAGAAGGCACAAGCGATAGACCTTGGCGGTGTCCATGTGGTGCGAACTCTGTAGGTGCCTAGAGTGCAAAAGCGATGGAGGCATGGTTACCTCCACCTAGACTTCAAAGGATGCCTTGCAGAGCCTTGGGTCCCAAGCAGAGAACTGCCACAGCGGCGGGTCTGCTGCAGAGTCCCTACTAGGGCAGTGCCTAGTGGAGCTGTGTGAGTGGGGTAGCCTCTAGACCTTAGAACTGTGGAGCCACCCGCGTGCAACTCCTGCCTGGGAGAGCTACAGACATACGAGTCCAGCCTGCGAGAGCTGCCATGTGAACTGCTGAGCAAAGCCTTTGAGGCCCAACGCCCATCTCAGTGTGTCCCGAAGGTGGGACATAGAGTCAAATATTGTTCTGGAGCCTTAAGATGTAAAGTTTGTCCTGTTGGGTTTTAGATTTGGCTAGGACCTGTAATTCCTTTCCCATTTCTCCTCGTATGTCCTATGCCTGTCCCACCATTGTATTTGGGAAGTACATAACTTGATTCCACAGGTACACAGCTAGAGAGCAGTTTGTCTCAGGATGAATTTTATCTTGAATTTCACTTGTATCTGATTAAGATGAGACTCTGGATTTTAAATTTCCGAGTTGGTGCTGGAATAAGTTAAGACTTTGGGGGCTATTGGGATAGAATGAATGTATTTTGCATATAAGGACATGAATTTTGGCGGCCAGGGGCAGAATACTATGTCCTGCAAAATTTATCAGTTGAAACTTAATTGCCAATGTGATAGTATTAAGAGGTAGGTCCTTTAGGAGGTGATTAAGTCATGAGGGTGGGGCTTTGATAAATGGGATGAATACCCTTATAAAAGGGCTGGAGGGAACTACCTAGGCCCTTTTTGCCCTTCCGCCTTCTGTCATGTGAGGACACCGTACGAGGTGCAGTGAGCTGCCTTTTCCAGATGTTGAATCTGCTTACATCTTGATCCTGGACTTCCCAGCCTCCAGAACTGTGAGAATATAAATTCCTGTTCTTTATAAATTACTCAGTCTCAGGATTTTGTTAGCAGTGGTCCCCAGCCTTTTTGACACCAGGGACTAGTTTCATGGGGAAGGGGGGAGTGTGGCAAGCCGCTGGAGGTGGCGGAGCTCAGGCAGTGATGCCAGTGATGGGGAATGGCTGCAAATGCTGCCCAGGGGTTGGGGAGCGCAGTGTTAGAGCACCAGAAACAGGCTAAGACAGACACACTGTTGCATCAGAAACATCCTGATGGGGAAGGCTGAAGCTTATAACTTTGGGGGCATTCTTTAGCAATTAGGTATAGGACCTTAGAAGGGGACTACGCAAATGAGGAGTCCTGAAGCTTAAGCAGGAAGTCTGCTTCTTAAAGGAAGTTAAGAGTGAAAGTGCCTAGGCCCAGTGCTTGGCACAGAGCAGGCATACAAAACTTAAGCTATTACTGAAGAACTCTGCATCCAGCCTCTACGTAATAGGTCTCAACAAATCTCTATTAAATGCTGCTCACCTATGACTTGTCTCCCCACTAGAAAACAGGTTCTAATGAAGTTTCAACCAAAAATGACACAGACTGCCAATAAGGTCTTATCATTTTAATTGACTTTAATGATTATTGCTCATCTGCAAGGATTAATATTGCATTCATTAAAAATCATTCAATACAAAATGAACTTGTTCCTCCCAAGTTGCTCTCCACATGCTCCCTCTGATGCCAGATATTTCTCTACAGTGTCCTTTGTATACATAGTTTGACAGAGACAGAGCCCTTACCTATCATTCCTATGGACACAGTAATAGACACGGGATCAGGGAGCAGGCCAAAGGGCAGCAGGACTGGGCTCCTTCCTTCCAACAGAGCTGACGTGATGGATACACTGTTGGCCAGGTTACCTCCCCTAAGAGATGTGGTGTTCTGATTGGCTAAAGTGCCCTAGGAAAAAGGGCTTTAACTGTTAGTATCTACAGAGAAGAAAGCATGGTCATACTGGCAAGGAGTGAGAAGGGACTGGATGGGGAGAAATGGGAGAAGAAAGGGATAAAAGTTTTGGCAAGACAATTGTCCCTTGCTAGGAAGCTGCAGGGTGAAAGCTTTCCTTTCTTATATTCCTGTTTTTAATGCCGTCTCTGATCAGTGGAGAGAAATGAAAATTTCTAGTATCTAGCACTAATGTATGACCCAACTTTGAAGGATCACAAGCTAGAACAAGTTGAGGATTTAAAATCCTGGGTAATTATATACTTAAAGCTCATGAGCATAAAGCTCATTTGACCGTGCAGAAATGCTGGTAAGCAGGGTGCATGGCATGAGAATACATCTCTCCGATCTTTGAGAGCGCCTCTCTGGGGATTCTTTCAGCAAGTAAGCCAGCATGTACTGACTACTTTCTCTACACATAAACTGCCCTTTAAGATCTTAGTTCATAAACTTTTTGTGGTATGTGTCAATCAAAAGTGGTATCACTTCTGTAAAACTAACGTTATACAGGGCCTATAGTCCCAAATTATATGGAGCTAGATTTCTCTCACCCTGACCCAATTTATCATTCTTCTTCCCATCCACACCTACCTTCCTTTAAATATTTTAGGTTGCAGAAGCACAGCTGACCAGAAATTTGCTCTTAAAGGATAAATCCTAAAGTTAGAGCTCAGTGCTTTATACTGAGTAACAGCTTAAGAAATTTGCCTTCAGCACAAGCTGTATGGGTCAGAGCTGATAGAATTTGCTGTTATGGCTCCAGTTCACTGACGCTATAAACTATGGGCTAGAAACACAGGGACTTATTAGAGTTTGAGACTTTCATTTCACTAGAGTCAGCTTGGCAACCTTAGCTCCAAAGGTTCAAAAGAGAAATTGATAACAACTAGCCACCCAAGCAGGCCCTCAATGTTAACATTAAAAATTTTTCCTTTTTTCTATTTTTTTTGTACAACAGAAATAATGCTAGGAGACAAAATTCAACTTAATAGAGTGCAGTCCGGTTTAAAACTAGAAAATATGAGAGTCTGGTGGAAGTGGTGGAAGGACTATACTATAAATCCAAGTGGGCCTCCTGGATCTTAATGAGCAACACTCACTAATACACATCTCTGAACCAGACATACCACCTTTACACAGGAACAGGGCTTGGAACTTCTAAGGGAAATTAACATGCACCACCTACATCTAACCTACCTGGCTGGTAGGTACCATCCCTGCTCCTCTGAAGAAGTGAAAGAGCACTGATTTCAGCAGATTTCAGCAGCTAAGAAATGGGCTCTTTTAAGGCGATTTAAACATTGCAGATTGTTCCACATAGAAAGTACCTTAACATTTCCTGTTAATAAGGTACCTAAATTAAGACTAAAGTCCCCAGAAATGGTAAAGAATGAATCACCTTTCTGGGCTGGGAGTAAAATCCTTCTTTAGCGACTAGGGTGAGGAACCTTGAACCTCAGTTTCATCTAAAGAGCCATGAAGCAAGTTCCTGTGTGGTCTGCAGAACTTGGATAATGAGATGAAAAAACAAGAATGAAATTATAGAAAAAAAATCAAGAGGAAAGGAATACGAAGAAAATAAAAGTTATCTTAAAAAATATTTCTTTTAGAGTTGTGTGGTTCATGTGGACTGGTCCTTGGTAATATGGTCCATTAGTATCTGTAAAGAAAGAGATTGACTGGTTAACACTTGTATCTTCCACGTGAGAGTTCCGAGAGAAGAATCGGAAAGAGAGCACCTTCTCCAGAGTCCCTCCCTGGCCCAAGGTGGGGATTCCTGCAGTCATTCCCCAGGCCAGCGAACCGTTCTTCCCTGTTCTTCCACAGGGTTTCCGACAATACCATTTCTGCTGTTACTTCCTGCTCCCCGATAATAAAAGTCAGTGGTTTTCAACCCTGACTATACATTAGACTAATCGGGGGAGTTTTTACAAAATAATTTTGCTTGGTCCCATCCCAGACCAAGTGTATCAGAATCTCTGGAGGTGAGGCCCAAGCTCCAAAATTTCAGAAAACTCTAACTTCTTCATATTTACCACTAAATAAACAATTTCTCTGCCTACCCTGTTAATTTGGAGCAGAGTTCTTGTACTCTTCAAAATCAGGTATAGCGTATGGTCTTTATTTCAGAAAGCTGGCTAGACTGCTTGGCTTAATACTGGGGAAAAGAGCTTTTCACTTGCTTCCCCCAAGTTACCTGTAATAATTGGGTTTGAATGGCCCATTTTTGTTGAGTCCCAGATATTTTGCTTGGTCATCTGTCAGCTCTGTCAGGTGGGCATCAAATGATGGCAGGTGCAAGCTGGCGACATACTCATCTAGGAAGAGCAAAATGGGAGAGGAGCAGACTCCTTTTCAAATACGCCTCTCAGGGTGTAATCTTCCCCTATTTTCATTTAAAGCTTTTTAAGACAGAGGACAAGGGATGGAATAACTTTGAATGAATCCAGAACTTGAAATACTTGCTTAGTAATAATAATAATAATAAAAAAAAAAAACCCTCAGGCCAGGCATGGTGGCTCATGCCTGTAATCCTAGCACTCTGGGAGGCCGAGGCGGGAGGATCGCTTGAGGTCAGGAGTTTGAGACCAGCCTGAGAAAGAGCGAGACCCCGTCTCTACTAAAAATAGAAAGAAATTAGCTGGACAACTAAAAATATATAGAAAAAAAAAATTAGCCGGGCATTGTGGCGCATGCTTGTAGTCCCAGCTACTCAGGAGGCTGAGGCAGGAGGATCGCTTGAGCCCAGGAGTTTGAGGTTGCTGTGAGCTAGGTTGATGTCACAGCACTCTAGCACAGGCAACAGAGCAAGACTCTATCTCCAAAAAAACAAAAACACAACCCTCAAAGCTGCCTTTAGGGAAGGGTACTTCTCTCAGTACATCCCAAGTGTGTTTGGAAAGCCACTTAGCAGGGTGACAAAAGGGGGTGGAGTTATAGCTCCCTATACTCCTCCTCTGGCAAAGCTTTTGGCTTCACCTCAGTGGCCAACATGTCACATACTATTCCCACCTTCCTGCAGCAACCCCCCTGACTGGATTAAATTATAGTCAAGTTATGAATCAAAATGGACACCAGTAAGCTCAAAAGAGCCTTGTGTCATTAACACTTATCTAGGATAAGAGCCATAAAGGCCTCAAATCTTAGAATCATGGACTTCCAAGTTAGTTGGCGCAAATTTGTCAGTTTTCCATAGATAAGCTTCCCTGACTTTTATGATTATGAATTTTTTAAAAAACCTATCTGAGGTAAGCTATTGGAGGGGACAAGAAGTTTTTTAGCTTTAAGAGGTCAAAAATTTGGGCTGGCCAAGGAGAGATGGGAGGTGGGTATCGCTGTGCAGAAAGGTAAAGGACTAGAGACAATGTATTATGTCACATGAACACAGCACAGCCTGTCCTGTAGCATGACAGGAGGTGAGGTAGGAGGTAATTTGCACATCTACGTAGAGAATGGACAATAAATGTATGTGTTTCTATTTCTCTCATTTTGGTCCAAGGCTATACTCAGTTGTGCTGGGAAATTTACTGAGTTTCATAAGCCTGTTTAGAATAAGAGCATCTACTCTAAACCACTGTGCTAAGCACTGTTATTCTGTAGCTGTAATTCTTACTACAATTCTGCAATGTATGTAGTATTATTCTTACTTTACTGATCAAGAAACTGAAGCTCATAGAGATTAAAACTTGTTCTGAGGCCAAATAACCAATAAACACTAAAAGGAATTAGTACTCTGACTCTAAATCCAATGCTCTTCATGATAGTCATTTTACCAAACCATGCAGCTGGGGATCAACATAGGTTTCCACTGTTTTTCACTCACCCATTTTCTTAGGAAGCAAGTACACATCCTGTTTGTATCGTCCCTCAGGTGCATTATAGAGTTCTATCAGTGCCAAAGCCTAAGGTGAGAAAAGAGGGCCAGGAAACACAAAAACAGTTCTTAGGGACATAAAAATAAAAGTAGGTTTAATAGGGTTTTGTGTAAGTACTATAGTGATCTACCATAGTGACAGCACCTAGGACTCTGCCTGTAATAAAGGCCAGCACACACCATAAGAGAATTTGCTGGTGTTTTTTTTCAGTTCCTGACAGAAGAACAAACTAAATACAACTAAGGTGGAACACTATATTCTCAACTAAAACAGCCAAGACAAAGAGACACAAACACTGACTAGTGACTCTTTTCTATACTTAAGAAAGCCTAAGTCTCAGCAATTTATTACATGAAAAAAGAACAGGTCGGTAAGAACATAGCACGGCCGGCCCACTCACTGGAACTCTGATCTATGCCCAGTTCCACAATTCACAGTGTAGGGCAAGCAGGCATTTTGTCACGTACCTGTGTTGTAGCTGTGATGGAGAGAACGAAGGTGGGAACTGTGGAGCAGCTCAAATTGAGCAGACGACCCTGGAAAAGTCAGAGCAAACCTTGGGATGAGCTATTATCCCTTTGTCTCAGATTCCAAGTCAAGCCAATGCAGGAAAGGACTTTATACCCCTCTAGACTCAGTTGGAAGAGAAAGAATTACAGTTACAAATCAGGACCCTAGGTTTTATACTATTTTCTACAAATCCATCTGAGTCTGGAATGTTGAATAATTAGTTGTGGTCAGGAAACAGTATGTTATTTAGTAAAAAGTAGATTTTTTTTTTTTTTTGAGTGATTCTCTTTTAAGGATCAGACCGTTTGAGAAATACACTGCTATCTAAAGATAGAATAGGGGAAACACAGTCCTAGTATTTTTTCTCTACCACCCTTCCCCACCATGGATCTGAATACACTGCTTGAGCTGTTCTGCCAGAGTCCTGTGTGTGTACCTCTGCCAGGAGGACAACGCGTTTGCCATCTGGCCAGATGACATGGTCCACCTGAGAACGTACTCGCTCCCACGTCAGCTCCGGAGTGCGGAGGCTGGTCTAAAAGGAAGGAGGCACAGTTGACCGTGGCTATGATGGAAGGTAGACAAGAAACGCCTAGCAACACACGCGAGGAGCCTTACCACATCAATTTCTGTGTTGGAGTGGCCCATATTGCACACGATACAACTGTTTTTCATGCGGTCCAAGTGCTCTCGCGTCACTACATTTTTATTTCCTAAAAGTAAAGATGAGTGGCTGAGGAAAAAAATGCCAGAAACAAAGGTACTGACCAGCTTTGAGTTAGAACATGGGCGAGAGGAGGTTTGCTGGCATTAAAGAACAAGTATACATTGTGGGAACAGAAGTGCATAACAGCTCGAAATATAAAAAAGTCACCAGGGAAAAAGGCTCTTTCCTCTGGAAAACATGCCAAGGTTCTGATAGCTTACTCAAGTTCTGAGACTGGTATACTGAGTACAGGTCTGTCTTACTTTCTGTGAAAGTCAGTCAGTCTACTTTCAAGATTTAACCTCAGAGTTAACACTCCTCCATGCACACGGAAGCGCTGATACCTACCTGTGCAAGTGATTACGACATCGACTTGCCGGATGACTTCATTTAGCTTTACCACCCTGAACCCATCCATGCTGGAAGAAAAGGAAGGAACGTTATGAGTAGAAGCAAGCAGGCAGTGCAGGGGATGCTGGTCACGAAATGAGACGACAAGACCCCCTTCTAAAGTCAGAGCCGGTGCCACCTCACAGGGATGGAAAGTGACAAGCTGTGCTAGATTATATACACTGGCCTCTTCGGAGTCCCCAAGACTCCATTCAGGAAGGAAAAATGCCAAGAGGCTCTAGGAGAGCCCCAGGGTTAGACTGAGGGAGACAGAGCAATTCTAATCTTCTCTTCCTCTGGGAGATTTCTGCAAAAACGATTAATACAATAAATCAAGAACTCTCAGAAACATAAAGTACCTGAAGTGAATCTTATAGTATTAACACACTGTTCTTACCAGGCCTGCAGAGCACAGATAGGGTCAATTTCTGTGATGTAGACAATCGCTCCAAGGGCCTTGAGAGCAGCACAGCAGCCCTTTCCTACCTGCGGCACGTAAGAAAGGTCAGGTTGTCAGGTTCACTAAGGCATGGATATTGCGGCAAGCAAGTTCTTTGGGAGATGGGAATTAACCTTCATGAAATCCCCAACCATCCAGTGAGCACCTGCAGGGTGCTCTGACCACGAGCAGAGCAGAAACAGTCCCAGACTATGTTGTGAAACTCAGAGAGGTAATTTAGCTGACATGTCATAGCAAGGGCTGGGACTTTGGATAAAAATGTTATCATTAGGGAAACAAGACCTGGCAAGAGCAACTCACTCTCAGTAACCTCTAATTTCTTATTCTAGAAAAACCCATTAACTCTCACTTGAGATGCATCTACTCAAGGACAGCCTATCAGCTGACAAACTTCTGTGGGTCATTGTTGAAGACAATAAAATCTCCTGTAACCTACTCTAGTTTACAGATACTCAATTATATGCCACTTCAGATTCTACCCTTCATTCTACTGCAAGTCACCTGTGGGGCCAAAATGCTACATATTAACTTGAAATAAGTCTCATTAAAGGTTATTCTTATAATTAGGGGTAAATGATGCTAACATTCCATTCCATAAGACAAACTAGTAAAACCTGAAAATTCAATTCATTCTGCATGTCTCTATTCATAAATCTGAATAAAGGACTTTTGCTATTGTTTTGAGATATATTATCTAAAACAATTTTAAACCGTGCATGAGTGACTCTAGACTGACAGCACAAGCCTCCTTCACACAATATTTCTCATACGTCTATGAAAAGAAAGAGACACTCAGGCCCAGCTATTTACCTCACCATAGCCACACACCACCACTTGTTTCCCACCAAACATCACATCTGTGGTCCTCTTCAGGCTGTGAAAACAGACAAGGGCTGAACTGAAACATTATTAGCTCAAACTCAGTCCCTCTGCACCAAGTTAAAAGTGTGGGGCAATGCCCATGAGAACTTCGATTGGAAGTTGGCTGAGCTCAATGCGAAGTGACCCCTCTAATGAAGTTTTAAAGTCAAAGGAAGACCAGGGGACAAGACTGGAGTGATATCAGACTAACACTGCAATCCAACCCAAATCTACCCCTTTAAATTTGAATATATATACATTTCAACCTACCCGTCCAAAATGGATTCTCGGCAGCAGTACAAGTTATCAAACTTCTGTTTGGTAACAGAATCATTGACATTCATGGCAGGAACACAGAGCTTCCCAGCTTTGGAGAGCTGATATAGCCTACAAGGGGAAGAGGCCACAGAAACAAAAAACAAGTTAGCTGGTAAACATAATACATGGCAAAATCTGACTAATTCTCAAGTTCCATGTTGCCCTCCCCAGTCTTATTTATTGCCCAAGGATATTAGTAAACACGATTATTTCCTTGTCATTCCTCCTCACTTCTTTTCATTTTTTTCTCCCCCCACCTTTTTTTTTGGAAGGAAAAAAAAACCCCTTTCAATTGAAGAAATTTACTTCTCTTCCATACAGGGGATGTTATTTTCTTAGACCAGCATTTCTCAATCTTTAAAAACCCATACCTACTTCTGGAAAACAAAGATTATTAATGATTTTGATATGGTTCCCTGTGTGTGTGTGTGTGTGTGTGTGTGTGTGTGTGTGTGTGTGAGGGTACGTGTGTAAGTAAGCAACCATGCGCAAAGTGCCCCCAATCGAGAAACACTCTTTTAGATCTTTTAGGTATTTCAACAAGCCAAGAATATTTTGTCCAGTTTTACTTTTGTAGTGTGTATAACGTGTAGTTTTACGATAAGATTGTTTTCATATTTCAAATATAAAATTATAATACAATATTGAATACAGTTTTCAAGATACACTCGCTCCCTACCCCTCATGCCAAAACACTAGCTGAGAAACATTCAGTGGAGTAAATGGGAGAGAAAAATAAGTCAACTAGAACCTGAAATAATTTCCTTCTACGGTCAACTTGATTTTCAAAAGTAAAAATGCAAAAGTTTTATTTAATGAAGATACTCCCATTTAGTTACTACAAGTCTGAAACGTAGCCCTAAAGCCTAACAGAGACCAGAAGAATTTGCTGAGGCAAGGACACAAGGGCAGCTACTCCAGAATCTGTTACCTGTGAACACCAGTCACGCTCTCTTCCACAATGCCTCGGATCTTCTTAAACACGTTTGGATACTTCTTATAAACCCAGTGGGTTAAGTCTCCCCCATCATCCAGGATCTATAGAACAGCCAGAAGACTTCTATGGGCATTCAGGCTGCTAGAGCTGGGGGGAACTTTGAACCCACTTTCTGCACTAGTAAGAGAGCCCTATATGTTTTGGAAGAGCACTCCTTGGAGCTCCTTAGAGCAGGTTTAGACAGTGGAAATACAGTCAAGTTTGTTGGTGTAAAATGGTTAAAAGGATTCCTACCTTTGTTCTAGACTACGGTGAAGAGTATTAGGCTAATCACAGACTCATTTTCAGTTTAGAGTCTTGAAATATACAGCCCCTTTGAATGCAAAAGGAGAGCTGGGGCAAGAAGGAAAGAAACCAGAATCCTATTCCAAAAAGGTACCACATCATTTCCTTCTACTTTGTTATGCTGTGTTTGAGCCACGTGTGTTTGGCTCGTCTTACTCTTCCCCCGCCTTTCCATTCAGTACTCAGACTCACTCTGAATAGGTATCAAGCTAAACACTTTAGCAACAAAGTCAGTGCACAAGACCAAACATCCAAAACATATTTAGGGAACCATGCTTCGAGGGAAAAAAGGCAATAAATCTATTATCCAAGTGCAGGATGGATATGCATCATTACCATGTTGGCCTGCCACCCATCCATGTTCACACAGCGGTCAATGCACCACCAGAAGTCATCTTCTGACTCGCCCTTCCAAGCAAACACTGCAACTCCTGTAGAGACAGAAGTAAGTCAGCTGATTACTCCTTTGAGGAATGTACTATACTGATAATCACTTTCTGAGATTCATGTGAAGAGAAAAAGGCAAAAGAAACTATCCCAGAAAAGAAAAAAGTTAAGAAATGTCAAAATACACTTACGTAGCTCATATAGTACTTTAAGAAATTACTTTAAGAAATTAAGGGATTTTTGTTTTTTAAGTATTTTGAGGCCATGGTGGCTCATGCCTGTAATCCTAGCAATTTGGGGGGCCAAGGTGGGAGGATTACTGGAAGCTAGGAGTTTGAGACCAGCCTGAGCAACATAGCAAGACCTGTCTCTACAAAAAAAAAAAAAAAGTCAGGTGTGGTGGCACACACTAGTAGTCCGACTACTCAGGAGGCTGAGGCAGGAGGACCACTTGAATCCAGAAGTTTGAGGTTGTAGTGAGCTATGATGACACCATTGCACTCTAGCCTGGGAGACAGAGAGCAAGACCCTGTCTCCAAAAAAAAGTATTTTGGAGCCGTACAATGTTATTCTCCGTGGGCCACTTTTATACTTAGAACTCTATCCTAAGGAGATGAAATGAAATGGGAATCAACATAAAATTATTCACTGGAGCATTATTTATATATGTAAACATCTTGAAACAACCTAAATGTTCAATATTAGGAAAACAGTGAAGTAAAATCACATAGCTACATGAATAAGTATTAAAAATGATGCTGTCGAAGTTTTCAGTGACATGGAAAACTACTTTTGAAAATGTTATATTTCGATTATGAAACTGTACACATACTAGGAGTTATTTCATCACTGTAAAGCAGATAGAAAAAAGGGAAAAATCTGTTAAATACTATGTATAGTGGGATTGTGGATTTTGGGGGGCATTTTCTAAATTTTCTACAATAAACACTTATCAAAAAAAACCAAACAAACAAAAAACCCCCAAAGTACTATAAAGTTGCTTTTTGAGAATCCTGGGGAGATGGGAGGTCCTCAAACTTCATCGTGATTTTTTCCTGAACATATTAACAATAAAAATTATGTTTAGGCCAGGCACAAGGGCTCATGCCTGTAAGCCTAGCACCCTGGGAGGCCAAGGCGGGAGGATCGCTTGAGCATAGGAGCTCGAGACTAGCCTGAGCAAGAGCGAGACCCCATCTCTACTAAACATTGAAAAATGAGCCAGGCGTGGTGGCACATGCCTGTAGACCCAGCTACTTGGGAGGCTGAGGCAGGAGGATCACTTGAGCCCAGGAGTCTGAGGTTACAGTGAGCTATGATGACACCACAGCACTCTACCCAGGGCAAAAAAGCGAGACTCTGTCTCAAAAAAAAACCCTACAGGTTATGTTTAGTAAAACTCCCCAGTAGCCCATATACTTTCAATGCCATATTGAATACCAGAATAATAAATTATTTAATGAACCATCAATATAAAAGGCTTACTTGTATTCTCTCTCAAAATTGATGAGACTTTTGGTGAAAGGAGGCCAGCTGAGCTCACACTTACATAGCTTATACAGTTAATATTCTTCTTTGTTCACTTAACATTAGAATTGGGCATTTCCTCATGTCATTAGATTATTTTCAAAGATCATTTTTAATGACTACGTAATATTCCACCAGAGTTGTAGACCTTAATTTTATTATCCATTTTCTTCTTGTTGATGCTTTTATTATCCCTCAAAGTTTACAGCCCCTAGACATACATGACATTGTAAGAACAAATTTGATACATAAAAAATATGTTTAAACGATTATTTTCGGGTAAAGTTGGTGAAAAACACAGAACTTACCAGCCTCAGCCAGTGCTGCAGCCACTTCATTCTGAGTTGAGTAGATGTTGCAAGCAGACCAGCGGCACTGAGCCCCCAGGGCACAGAGGGTCTCGATCAACACCTGTGTGGATGTGTAGGAAGACAGGGTGAGGAAGAGGGGGGCCAACCAGAAGTGGGGAGCAAACCTCAGTAAGAAAACAATACCCATCAACTCTGCAGCAACAGGGGCTACACTAGGAAGTTACAAAAGGGTATATTCTAGTAAGGTGGCACGCTGGTATTTAACTATACCCAAGAGTTAGGTACCTAAAAGTCATAATAACATTCTAGCAACAGTTATATTTTTGTAAATCTAGATCTTCCTAGGTCAGGTTTGCTCAAAGGGGGTTTACTTATACAAACAAAAGTAGAAAACCCCATTATTGTGTAATGGGGAGATGCCACCTAAAGTCAGCATTTAGAGGTTGGCTAGGCAGAGAAAGAAAAGTAAAAACCACCACCGAAACACCCTACTTCATTCTTCCCCTTATCAGAAGTCTCTCTCTTTTCTTACAACAAACTCACCGCTGTCTGGGCCGTGATGTGTGTACAGCCCACTATTTTAGCACCAGCCAAGGGCTTCTCCCCCTGAGCACGTTTCCTGAGTGAAATCAGAGCAGACATGTCTGTGAAAGAACAGAGGATTTGAGCTAGGTCTGCACTAGCAATATCATCAGCTCCTGCCCCAGCAGCATCTAGGGCCAGTCTGGATCTGGTGAGATGAGGCAGAGAAACTATAAGCATATTTCCATGATGATCTGGCTGCTTCGACAGCAGTGTAACAGTAGAGAGTTGTCAGACAACCACCTGGAACTTCAGCTTTATATGCAGAGGACTAAACAGAGAATGAAGTAAATTCTCAAAACTGATTAAAATGGAGGGTGAATCTCACCATTCACTTGGGAGAGGGAAGTAGTTACGGCATTGGCTAAGGAACTCATATAATCATCAGACCAGGAAGAAAGACTTTACCCTCAGCAGAACCCATTAGCTTCTGTTTTCTCTGCTGTCTTACCCCATCCTGTCAGTCTGTTTGGTTCTTCTACTCTCAGTATAAAACATGCCTTCAACTGAAAACAACAAAAGAGTAAAGAGGACCTTGTTGAGAGTGAGGTCAGGTAGAGAAACCAAGATCAAACTGATTGTCAGTCACTTTTACTCTGCTCCAGCAGAGGGTGCTCAGGACCAAACAAGATCCTAGGTCACCACATCCTTAGCTTAAAACCCTCCCACATCAGCTTCTTCTGGGAAATCTGGGTCTCTGTGATTGGCAGCTAAAGTAAGATCCCACATAACTAACCACCACGTAGAACTTGCTGACTCTGCAGTGTAGACCTTTGAATATGGTATGGTGGTGGTGGTGGTGGTGGGGGAACAGAAACTATTCTGTGAGCAATTACTACATGCTGAGAAGAAGAAAAAGGGAAAACCTAAGAACAAGAATCCTGAAGCTCAAGCTCCATACAGAGAGAAGTGTTAATCCAAAAATCCAGGGTAGTCTTTTCCCAGGATACCTTCAAGTTAGCTTTCAGGCCTTAGGTTGTTGTGGATCCTGAGGACCAACAAGAGGGTTGATTCTGGTTCTTTACCCACCCCTTTTCTTTACCTTGCTCTGCAATCTCAATCTCTCGGCGTCCAAATTCTGCCTGCTTGATGTTCTTCACACAGAAATTGCTGCTGCCCTTGGAGTTGGTTTGCTGCTTCTCTCGGGGGGAAACCTCATCATCGGAGCTATCTGTGTAGGATGCAGCTGGAGCCAGGAAAAGAAGGAGGACAGAAAAACCTCAATGGCCCCAACTCCACAGAGTACAGTGCCCAAGGGACTCCAATCTAAGTTAAGTGAACACTCTTAATTGGAGCTACCTTTTTTGTCACTCTCAGTTCCACTCCTCTAGGGTCTAATGGATGGTATGAATGAAACCGTTGTGGATCTTTCAGTGTTGCAGCTCGTTTGCCCACCCTAACAATCCTGTGCCATTAGTCCCTGTGATAAGGGGCCACAGATCCTAATCCTGCACCCAATACAGTGATCCCAGATAATAGAGGCACTTAGTCCCAATCTGAATTGGAACCAGACCTGACAACAATGGAAGAATAATTTAGGGCAGAGAAGGAATGCTATTTCTACATATCACCAGTTCTCAAATTCAAGCATCTAAAGCATCTATCAGAATCACAAGGAAGGTTTGTTAAAACACAGATAGCTAGACCCCATGGCCAAATTTTTCCATTTGGTAGGTCTCAGGTGGTGCCCAAGAATTCATACTTCTAACAAGTTCCCAGGTGTTGCTGGTCAGTGGACCACACTTTGAGAACCACTGACACAGAAGAAAGGGTAAGACAGTCTTACAAGGGATTTTACAGTAGGTTGTGCTCAGGGAATATAGAGCGGGAAAGAAATGACACAAAAGGCAAGCAGTTCTAGTTCTATTGCCAGTCTTGGGGAAGGTCTGTCAAGATGATCAACTTTGAAAAGCAGCTTCAGGCCAGGTGTGGTGACTCACACCTGTGATTCCAGCACTGTGGAAGGCTTGAGGCCAGGAATTTGAGATCAGCCTGGGCAATATAGTGAGAACCCTGGCTCTACAAAAAACTAAAAAATTAGCCAGGCATTGGTGGTGCTTGCGCCTGTAGTCCTAGCTACTTTGAGAGGCTGAGCCAGGAGGATCACTTGAGCCTGGGAGTTGGAGATTGCAGTGAGCTGTGATCATGCCACTGCACTCTAGCCTGGGTGACAAAGCGAGACCTTGTCTCAAAAACAAAAGAACAAAACAAAACAAAAAAACAAAAAAAACCCCTAGCTTTACATAAAAGCTAAAAAATATCCTCCTGATAACGCAAGAGGATATATAACAATCATCACTCCTTAACTCTCAAATCACATTTCTCTCTGAATTTTTCTCACTACTGTTTCTGCCAGTGTACTAGGTCTCTCTCACTGACTTCTATATATAGGACCTCCTTCTGTCCAGCTAATACAAGTACTACTAAAGGTTATGTTCCCCACTATGACAATTTAACTCTATCACTAAGCTTTTTAAAAGGTTCTAATAGGTTTCCGTAACATAGCCATCAAGATCTTTGAAGACGTCTTTAAAGCCTTCTTTACTCATTCTATCTTTCTCTTTTAACTCAATCTTTCAAAATTAATTTTTCTTCTTTCTTAGTTATAATTAGTCTGCTTGTCACCCACCACCTTTTTTATCTGTCATTCCAAGAAACCTTTTCATTTACGATATCCATAATATTTGGTGGTGTTTTCACACACTTATGCCCACAGTGGGCATATATATTCCTTTATTTCAGTAGTTAACCCTATATACCACCATTTGTTCTTGTCTTCCTATCTTCTCTATATTGGGTTATCAGTGGCACAAGGCAGAGATAAGTTCCTTCTAAATTGTTTTTTTACATTCCTTATACTTCAAGCCCAGTCCTTAATGTTAATAATACAATGCAAATGATATTCTAGCAAAGGACAATGAATGGCTTTTGGTACAAATCTCTTTGCTGACATTAACAGCAGTTTGTGATCTTGGGCATGCCTTTTAATCTATTAACAATGATTCTTCAGTTAAACAATGAAAGCGTTGTATTAGATGCCCCTAATGTTTTCTCTAGTATTTAATTCCTAAGATATTATATCTTTTTCCACACTAATTTTCTAATACCCTCTCTATAGATGGGAAGAGCATAATTCAAATCAGAAAAAGACTTTACTTATAGAGGGATAAGATAGGCGGGGAGAACTAAAAAGAAACAGAGTTGGAGTCACATCATAGTAATTTGAATCTTTCCCATTCCATCGGTTAACAGGCGACGGTATTTCAACATAAAGAATAACCCAGTAAATAACAGGAGCCAAAATACTAATTTTTATTGTTACAATTTAAGCAGCTTTGTGCGTAAGAAAAAAAAAATAGGTAGCAGGGTATACATATATATATTTTTTAGTCTTTCTAGTAAGTCAACAGGGTATTTTTTATACAAAGAAATTGTGCTTCAAAGTATACTTCTTTTTCAAGGTCAGTTCTGTCAGCCAAAACAGCATTGATTCTCTCTCTCTGAAACATGGGCGCATAAATGTGGGAATGGGAACTGGCCCAGTACTACCAACTGGACACTGGCCACAGACCACACACAGAGATGGTCAGGGGAAAAAAGTCTGGAAATGACAAAAGCTTCCCCAGCTACAAGCCTGGCTGGGAACATTCCCATTGCCCAGCCACTAATGAACAGCTTTCGGCATAAAGATGGACAGTCTCAGCATGAGGTATTACCAGATTTTAGACAAGTGAAGACACCAAGTAGTAGACAGGGAAGAGGGATTAGAGAGGACATGAAGTTCATTCACACCTACCTGAACTGTAGCTGTCAGTGGAGGACTGTGAGATCGAGCGAGACAAAGATCTTCGGCCAGTCTTGGTGGGGAATTTGGTGAATTCCTGCATGTCATCAGCAAACTGGATTTGCTATAAAAGGAAGACAAAAAGTTAAAAATTCACAAGGGAATTCTATGAAATGTTCCATATTTTAAGGTCATATACTGTCATCCCTAAAAGCCAATGTTATCACATGACTCCTACTATGCCCCCAACTCTCCCACCAGAAACGAGGGAAAGCAGAGGCTACTCTCTGATTTCTCTCAAAATGCCAATTACTATCTCTTCCCAATTGTTTCAGCATAATTTGGGGGAGGGGGTGAGGTTAAGACCCAACTTCTTTTAGCAT
>RJWJ010026088.1:0-23304 GCA_004363605.1 Indri indri
ACAGGAAGATTTTTTGACCAAGTTGAACAATTCAGACAGATCAAGAAGGTGAAAAACATTGCTTTTCAGACCTTTAAGGTAAACATTTCAGGCCGGGCATGGTGGGTCACGCCTGTAATCCTAGCACTCTGGGAGGCCGAGGCGGGCGGATTGTTTGAGCTCAGGAGTTCGAGACCAGCCTGAGCAAGAGCGAGACCCCCGTCTCTACTAAAAAAAAATAGAAAGAAATTATCTGGACAACTAAAAATATATAGAAAAAATTAGCTGGGCATGGTGGCACATGCCTGTAGTCCCAGCTACTCAGGAGGCTAAGGCAGTAGGATCGCTTGAGCCCAGGAGTTTGAGGTTGCTGTGAGCTAGGCTAACGCCAGGGCATTTGCTCTAGCCAGGGCAACAGAGTGAGACTCGGTCTCAAAAAACAAACGAACGAACAAACAAACAAACAAACAAATAAGGTAAACATTTCAGTGTCAGACCTTAACAGCTGTCTTAGAACCAGAGGGGGGAAAAAGTTACAGGAGCCAAAGAAAAGGTTGAAGGAGAGGGTTAAAAGGTTGAAGGAGAGGGTTATCATCTCAGGCCTTCTCAAGGGGAGGAAAAGCTGAAAGCAGTAAGATAGCAACAGTTGAACTTCTGAGATATAAATCTGAGAAGTTTTAAAAGAATCAGATTATAGAAAACCTCTTGCAATTTTATTATTTATTTCATTTACATTTGCCTAATATATTTTGGCAGTTTTATTTAACAAATTTGGTAGCCTGTGAATATTATTAGATACATAACCAATGAGATTAATTGAGCCATCAATAGTAATTTAATGTAATAATGCAACATCTTTAAGTTCTATAAATACAGTAGAAGATTTAGAACATATCCTAAATATGTTAACTAATTTGATCTTTCTAAAATACCAATATCCCCAAATAAAATGTATTGACATGACATCACCTGACTGTAGACTGAATAAACTTCTAACATTAATCCTTAGCATCTCAAATAATGGCACAAAATCCTAACATTTTTTTTACATAAGGATCAAGATCAAGCTATTTTAAAAACAACTTAATTGGCCTCAAAACATTTTTCTACCTATGTGCAAATTCAATTACATATACTACTTTGAAAGAATAAGATTGTTTTGAGATTGCCTTTGGATTCTAAGAATAACCATTTTGTTCATTTTGAGGTAAATTACTATACAAAAATTAACAGTTCAAGGATTCTTGAAATTTTTCTAGGCAAAGGCCTCTGCTATGACAACACAATGTACACGTAACAGGTTAGCTTGCAACCATTACACAGAAAGAATGAATCAGAAATTGATTTTGTATGTACCTTTCCATAGACAGTAAAGTCAATGGAAGAAATTGCATCTGCAACTAGAATTAAGAGACCAAAACCAAAATATCTTCATAAGCATTTACTGTAAGTTTCTGTTTTTGTGTTTTCATTTACAGTTTTAATTATTCTAATTTATTGACATTTATTTTTGTTTAGGCATGTCTACATCTTTACCTGAATAATAACCTTAAACACATGGATATTTTTACTGATAACGAAGTAGATTTAGCTGTTTTTCTTAAACTAACAATATTAGTCTTACCTACCAAAATCATACAAACACAGATCATTTCGTTTTGGCTGGGTTTTTAGTTTTATAACTTTTGTGTCAAGCCCTGACATCTTCAAATATGAAAATGACCAGTTACCCAGGCAAAAATGTATACTGACGATTTTGAAGACATTTTTATTGCTATTTTATCAATAACTTTTAAAAACCAGCTTATTTACCAAAGATTACTAAATTTATGTGAACTTGAAAAGCATCTGGACTTATTTAATTTATGAGAAGTCCTTTTATTTATAAGCCAATTTTGGTACCCCGTGGACATATAATACATACATAAAACGTATCTAAACACATACACACACAAAGTTTCAATAGCTTTTATCTCAGCACTCTAGCCATGAGATCCTCTGAAGTTCCATATAAATCTCTATACATTATGTTTCCATTCCTCTCTTTCCCATTCCAATAGTGAGGTGTCCCTGGCACCTTGGCCAGATTACCTCCGTGGATGGAGATGTCTTTCAATCTACCAGACTTTAGGACAGAGATGTCTTTCGATCTTCCAGACCTTAGGATGGAGGTGTCTTTTGACCTTTTAGACCTTAGAACCTGCTGCAGGAGAAACTACCATCAGAGGTGTCTTTCAACCTCCCAGACCTTGGACTGCCTTATAATACCATCAATAGCAAATTTAAAGTAGGCAAAAAGAAAATAGAGATAAAGAGCTTAACAGACTCCACATTTACATGTCACACACCAATACAGATAAACACAACATAAAGAGAAATTCAAGAGGTTCCAAATAAATGAACTGCAGTTTCACCTAATAAGCCCTGGGAGTGCCAAATCAAAACAGGTTAGTTCCCACTCTTGCACATGGTTGGGGGTTTATCCAACCCAAGACTAATGGGAATTCCTTCAGAACTCCCCAAATTGAGAAGGACACCCCCCACTGTGTGGTACCTTCAAATGGCACTCACCCATCCAGATGCAAAGGTCAAATTCCAAATCCAGAGTTCCTTTCTTAAGAGGCAATCAGGAGGAAATCACCAAAGCAATGGAGGCCAGTAATGGTGGAGTTGGTGGGAGAGTACAAAGCCACCCTCTGGCAAATATAGCCAGGCAGCTGCTAAGGGAAGCTTTTGGTCTCTCCCTGCTCTGCAGCCACTGAAACACGAGCAACACCATCCTAAACAATTGTCAAAACTGCAAGAGGGTTTCAGCCTGGGTCTGGTTACTCATCACACAAAGATCCAATTATTGAGACAACAAGGATTGCCAAGGAAGAGAGGAATTTGTAATGTAACAGATGTCCTGTCAGAGAACAGGAGAAGCTGTCTCAAATCCATCTTGATACACTTTTTTTAGAAACAGCTTTACTAAGATATAATTCACATATCATACAATTGACCCATTTAGAGTATATAGTTCAACGGTTTTTAGTATACCAACAGAATTGTTAAACCATCGCCACAGTCAATTTTGGAACATTTTCCATCACCTCAAAAAGAAACCCATACCCATTAACCACTGCCACCCTGTATCCTCCCATCCCCCTACCCCAGCCCTAAGCAACCTCGAAGCTACCTTCTATCTCTATAGATTCCAGACTTTTCTATGAATGGAATCAAATAATACGTGGACTTTTGTGTTTGACTTCTTTCACTCAGCATGTTTTCAAGCTTCATCCCCATTGTAGCATGTATCAGTAGCCCATTCCTTTTAAATGGCTGAATAATATTCCTTTGCATGTATATACCATAATTTGTTTATCCACTCATCTGTTGACGGACATTTAGGTTATTCTCACTTTCTGGCATAGCGAATAGTGATGCTATTAACATTCATGTATAAGTATTTATCTGAATACCTGTATTCGATTCTTTTGGATATATATATGTGAGCAAAATTGCTAGGTCATATGGTAATTGAATGTTTAACTTTTTGAGAAACTGCCAAACTATTTCCCACAGTCATTGAACCACCTTACATTACCACCAGCAATGTGCAAGGGCTCCAATTTCTCCACATACTTGTCAACACCTGTCGTTTTCTTTTTTTTTTAAATGATAGCCATCCTAGTGGATGTGGAGTGGCAGCTCATTGAGCATATAATTTGCATTCCCTTAATGACAAAAGCATTATTGGCTATTTATATATCTTTTTGGAGAAATGTCTATTCAGATCCTTTGCCCATTTTTAAACTCAAGTTATCTTTTTGTTGTTGGGTTTTGAGTTTTTTAATATATCCTGAATACTAAACCCTTACCAGATGTATAACTTAGAAATATTTTCCCTCATGCTGTAGGCTGTCTTTTCACTTTCTTAATATAGGCTGAATATCCCTAATCTGAAAATTCAAAATCAAAAATGCTCCAAAATTCAAAACTTTTTGAACACTGACATGACACTCAAAAGAAATGCTCACTCGAACATTTTGGGTTTTGGGATTACGGATGCTCAATTGGTAAGTATAACGTAAATATTCCAAAACCCCTAAAAATCTGAAATACTTCTTGTCCCAAGCAATTAGAATAAGGACTACTCAAGCTATAATGTTCTTTGATACACAAAAGTTTTATATTTTGAAGTTCAACTTGTCTTTTTTTTTTTTCTTTCGTTGCTTGTGGTTTTGGTGTCATATCTAAGAATCCACTGCCAGTTAAGGTCAAGAAAATTGACCCTTATATTTTCTTCAAAGAGTTCTAAGGTTTTAACTCTTATATTTAACTCAGTTAATTTTTATACACCATGTAAAGTGGAATACATCTTGATAAACCCCATGTAAAGTTAAAAAATTGTCAAACCAACTTAAATGAAAGACCAGCTATATTTCTTCAAATATTTTTTCTGTCCCACCTTTCTCTCCTCTCCTTTAGGGACTCTAAAGTACACATACACTTGGCCATCTGAAGTTGCTCCTTAGCTCATGGATGCTCTGTTAATTTTTTAGTCTTTTTTTTTCTCTGCTTCATATTGGATATTTTCTACTGTTGTCTTTAAATCCACTCATCTATTCTTTTGCAATATCTGATCTACTGTTAATACCATACAATGCATTTTTCAAATCACATTGTACGTTTCATCTCTAGAATTTTAATTTTTTAAAAACATATTTTCCATATCTCTAAGTGTATTTGATCTTTCCTCTACCTTTTGAAAATACGGAATATAGATTTAATAACTGTTTTAATATCCTTGTCTACTAAGTCTATCATTTATGTTATCTCTGAGTCGGTATTTACTGATTTTTCCCCTCCTTATGGATTTTTATTTTACTGTTTGTTTGAATGCCTAGTAATGTTTTCTTGGATGCCAGAAACTGTGAATTTTACCCAACAAGGTAAAATTCAGGATGTTTCTGATTTCTATGGACATTCTTAAATTTTGTTCTAGAATGTGGTTAAGTTACCTGGGAACAGTTTGGTCTTTTTGGGTCTTGCTTTCAATATTTGTTATATTGAACTACAGCAGCAATTACTTAGGGGATAGTTCTTCCTCACTAACAAGTAAACTTATTGATAGTGTTCAAATTGCTGCTATCAGGAACATGAATTTTGCCTGACCCATTGAACTCCAAGTATTATTTCCTTAGATCCTTCCCTCACTGTGGCTACTTTCCTCACCCACATGTGCTGATCAGCACTCAACTGAATACTCAAAGAAAGACCCTCTCCAGATCTCTGCAATTTTTTTCTCCATGGAGTTCTTTCCCATCTGGTACTCTGCTCTGTGAATTCTAACTATTTGGCCTCCCTGGACTCCTAGCTCCATTCCCTCAACTCAGAAAGACCACAGAGCTCTGCCTTGTACCCTCACCCCCTTGTGCCATGGCTTGGGATCTTTCTCTAGGACGTAAGCTAGAACAGTCATTGGGCTCATTTCATCTGTTTCCCATCTCTCAGAGATCACTGTCCTTCACTACCTGATATCCAATGTCTTGAGAACCATTGTTTCATATATTTTGTCCAGGTTCTTCACTATCTGAAGCGGGAAAGTAAATCCAGTCCCTGTTACTCTATCTCGGCCAGAAGAGGAAGTCATCTTTACCTTTTTAACATGTCTACTTAACTGTGGCCTCCTCTCAAACAAGAAAAGGAACTTCAAAAGTTTTAATTTCCCTGTACTCTTTCCCATTCCTGTATTTATTGTTTAATATTTTAATATTAATTCTTTGTTTTTAATCCCATCACATTCTCATTTGATAAAAACTATTAAAATGTATTTACCTACATAGAATAACCCTAGAAACGTACTGGTAATAGTGGTTGCCTCTAAAAAGGGAAAATTAAAACTAGGAGTTAGGAAAGAAAAAGAAATCTCCTTTTCACTGTATATGCCCTATATCTTTTTAATTTTCTACCACATGTACTTATTAGCTATACAAAAGAAATTTTTAAAATATTTAGATTTTTTTTTTTTTTTTTTTTGAGACAGAGTCTCACTCTTTTTGCCTGGGGCGAGTGCCGTGGCGTCAGCCTAGCTCACAGCAACCTCAAACTCCTGTGCTCAAGCAATCCTACTGTCTCAGCCTCCCGAGTAGCTGGGACTACAGGCATGCGCCACCATGCCCGGCTAATTTTTTTCTATATATATATTTTTAGCTGTCCAATTAATTTCTTTCTATTTTTGGTAGAGACGGGGTCTCGCTCTTGCTCAGGCTGGTCTCGAACTCCTGAGCTCAGGACGATCCGCCCGCCTCGGCCTCCCAGAGTGCTAGGATTACAGGCGTGAGCCACCGCGCCCGGCCTTAAAATATTTAGATTTTAAAATATGCTTTATAAATTTCTTTGCTCACTGATTTTTCTTACTACTCCTTTTTTCTTCTTCCTGAATAAATTCTGTCTTTGCATATCTAAAAATAGCATTGTCCATATTATTGAAATATAATTCAGCTAGGTCTATCTAGAATTTTTTAATGCTATTACTTTGTCAATAACATCTAACTATCTACTTTCTATTCCAATTGTTGCTAATGTCAATCTGATTGTTACTCTTTGATAGAGGATATATTTTCTTTTTGGTGGCTTCTAAAATCTTCTTTACCCATCATCTTCTACAATGCACATTTTTAAACGAGTATTTATTGAGGCTTTTCAATGTGAGAACTTTCATCATTTTAATTTATTATTTCTTTGACAATTTCCTTGCCTTTATTTTCCTTAGTTTTTTTCTTCCAGAATACCCTTAAGACACAGAAGGTAAACTGACAAACCCAAAACGAGTCTCTTAATTTCATTTATATTTACCATCTCCTCTCTGCGCTGCATTCAGTAATCATGCCTTCTTGACAGTAGTTTCCTCTCCCTGGTCCTCCACCCAGTGCAGGATTTTATGCCAGTGGTTCATAATTCCTGCCCCTATGCAAGTGACACTAAAGCGGATGCCAATCATTGCAAGTCCCATTTTCATATCTTTGTTCTCTCCTCAGGGAGCACCAGGCAACCAGTATATTTATGGTTTCAACCCCAGGTAGTTACACAGAAGTGTTTTGCCCTGCTTACTACCTCAGAAAGCTGTTCTACTAGATACCCAACTTCATGTAGCTTCACATAAAAAACCAAATTCTGGGTGGAGACACATTGAGTTCCCAATCTTGTGTCAGTTTTGAAGACCCAGCTCTCGAACTTGACTCTAGTCTGTGCCTTATGGCCATAGCCTTTGCTCAGTATTAGTTTTCTCACTGATCTAAAAATTTTCACCTTTAGTGAAAGTTAGCATTAAAAAAAGTTTTGTCCTTAATCATTCCCACACGGGATGATATGCTCACTTTATTATTTTGAGAAGAAATTTATAATTTATAATAAATCATTTGCAAACCACATTTAGGTAGTTTTTTTTTTTTTTTTACTTAGGTTTAAGATTATTCTAGTAAGCAGAAATATGTCAAGCTTCCTCTCTCTTAAATTCAAATAACTTAATTATCACCACAGTCCATAAATACTTGAGAGCTACTAACCAAGGCTGAATATACCTAAATATAAAATATCAAATTCTTTACTTCGCTTAATCATTTTATAAAAATAACCAAGTTGTTTTTTACCACTTTGAATTAAATTTTACTAAAGAACAAAATATGACTTAATAGGAATTATATGGCATATATATTACAGACCCCATTAACCCCACTTTTTTTGTTTGTTTGTTTTTTGAGACAAGGTCTCGATATGTTGCCCAGGCTTAGAGTGCAGTGGCGTGATCATAGCTCACTGCAATCTCAAACTCCTGGGCTCAAGTGATCCTCCTGCCTCGGCCTCCCTGAGTAGCTGGGATTACAGGCACACACCACTGCACCTGGCTAATTTTTCTATTTTTTGTAGACACGGGGTCTCACTCTTACTCAGGCTGGTCTCCGACTCCTGACCTCAAGCAATCCTTCTGCCTTGGTCTCCCAAAGTGCTAGGATTACAGATATGAGCCACCATGCCCAGCCTTAACCTTATAGCACTTAAAATTATCACAATTCTCTGCTGTATTCCATGATGACAACTTCTTAAAAAGTGCTTAGCACTGTCTTATATATTTATATCCGACAAATCCAACAAAAATTTTAGCTATATCTATAGAATTAGCAATTAAATTTGACTAGCCTTTTCCAATACAAAATACTGATATGCAACTTCTGATTTTTAAAGAAAACTCCTTAATTTTTGGAATGTAGCTTAACAAATGCATAGGCAACAAAGGCAACATAAAAATGTCTCAGAGAAGAGATCTTAATATGGTCATCACTTAGAATAATGGAAAATATACTGGTCTAGAATCTAATAATAACACTGACAGTCACAACCTGTGGCCTCGGTACAAATCTTCGAGAGCTCAGTTTATTCGTTTGTTGAAAAATTTTAAAAAGAGATCAAACTAAAACATCTCTAGAGTACTTCCTTACTAAAATGTCATGATTCTATGATTCTCGTCATTGTTATTTCAAATTGGGATATTCACATAGAGCATAATGCATAGCCTATCCTATTATATGATTCAATATTTGAAAATGAGAGCTCCTCAAGTTTTTCACAAGGCATATAACCAATGCATACCTGTCTAGGTTAGTGACACCAGAAGAGTAGTCCTTGGATCCAGCTCTGCTACCATAAAAGGACGATGACTGCAAAGGTGAAAGCCCTATAAAACAAATGAACAAAGGAAAAACTTAATTCCTCAATCAACCATTCAAGTTCACTTAATAATAAATTACACATTGGGCCTCTTTATATTTCTTTTTTTGCCTTTTTTTAATCAAAGTACCTTGTTTTGTTGCGTTTTGCTTTATTGAGCTTTGCAGATATTGCCTTGTTTTACAAACTGAAGGTCTGTGACGCTCATGGTTTGAGCAAGTCAATCCATGCCATTTTTTTTTTTCTTTTTTTTGAGATGAAGTCTCGCTGTGTTGCCCAGGCTGGAGTGCAGTGGCTATTCACAGGCACGACCCCACTGCTGATCAGCTCGGGAGTTTTGACCTGCCCCGTTTCTGACCTGGGCTGGTTCACCTCTCTTTAGGCAACCTGGTGATTTCCAGCTCCCTGGAGGTCACCATATTGATGCCGAACTTAGTGGGGACACCCAATTAGCATAGTGTACCACAACCTAGAACTCCTGAGCTCAAGCAATCCTCCCACCTCAGGTTCCCAAGTAGCTGGGACCACAGGCACATGCTACTGCATACAGCCGTTTTTTCAACAGTATATGCTCGCTTCATGTCTCTGTGTCATATTTTGGTAATTCATGTGTTATGCTGATTTGTGATCAATGATTTCGGTGTTACTTTGTTAATTGTTCTGGGGCACCACAAACCATACCCATGCAAGATGGCAAACTTAATTGATAAATGTTGTGTGTTCTGATTGCACCACTGGCCATTCCGTCTCTCTCCCTCTTCTTGAGCCTCCCTATTCCCTGAGTCACAATATTGAAATTAGAATAATTAATAACCCTACAATCACTTCTAAGTGTTCAAGTGAAAGAAAGAGTTGCACATCTCTCACTTTAGGCCAAAAGCTAGCCCTATTCTGCCAAACAGTTAACCAAGTTATGAATGCAAAGGTAAAGTTCTTGAAGGAAATTAAAAGTGTTACTGCACTGAACACATGAATGATAAAGCAGTCTTATTGCTGATGTGGAGAAAATTTTAGTGGTCTAGGTAGAAGATCAACTAGCCACAACATTCCCTTAAGGCAAAGCCCAATCCAAAACAATGACCTAACTCTCTTGAATTCTATGAAGGCTAAGAGAAGTAAGGAAGCTGCAGAAGAAAAATTTGAAGATACCAGAGGCTGGTTCATGAGAATTAAGGAAAGAAGCCATCTTCATAACATAAAAGTGCAAGGTGAAGCAGCAAGTGCTTATATAGAAGCTATAGCAAATTACCCAGAACATCTAGCTAAGATAATTAATGAAGCGTGTTACATTAAACAACAGAAAATAGCCTTATAGTGAAAGAAGATGCCATGCAGGACTTTCATAGCTACAGAGAAGTCAATGCCTGGCTTCAAAATTTCAAAGGACAGGCTGACTCTTATTAGGGGCTAATGCAGCTGGTGATTTCAAGTTAAAGCCAATGTTCACTTACCATAGTGAAAATCCCAGGGCCCTTAAAAATTATGTTAAATCTACTCTGCCTATCTGTGCTCTATAAACGGAACAACAAAGCCTGAGTGATAGCATGTCTGTTTACAGCATTTACAGGTTTACTGAGTATTTTAAGCCTACTGCTGAGACCTAGTACTCATGAAAAAAGAGATTCCTTTCAAAATGCTGCTGCTCATTGAAAATGCACCTAGTCAGGGCCAGGCGAGGTGGCTCACACCTATAATCCCAGTACTCTGGGAGGCCAAGGTAGGAGGACTGCTTGAGGTCAGGAGTTTGAAACCAGCCTAAGAATGAGACCCCATCTCTATTAAAAATAGAAAAATTAGCCAGGTGTGGTGGCACGTACCTGTAGTCCCAGCTACTCGGGAGGCTGAGGCAGGAGGATGACTTGAGCCCAGGAGTGTGAGGTTGCAGTGAGCTATGACGACACCACTGCACTCTACCCAGGGCAACAGAGTGAGATTTTGTCAAAAAAAAAAAAAAAAAAAAAAAAAAAAAAAAAAAAAAAAACACTAAAAAAGAAAATGCACCTAGTCCCAAGAGCTCTGATAGAGACGTACAAGGAGGTCAATGTTGTTTTCATGCCTGCTAACACAACATGCATTCTTCAGTCCATGGATCAAGGAGTCATTTCAACTTTCAAGTCTTATAATTTAAAAAATAAATTTCATAAGGCTATAGCTGCCATAGAGAAGATTCCTTTGACGGATCTGGGCAAAGTCAATTGAAAACCTTCTGGAAAGCATTCACCGTACAAGATGTCATTAAGAACATCTGTGATTCATAGGAGGTCAAAATAGCAACCTTAACAGAAGTTTGGAAGAAGTTGATACCAACCCTCAAGGATGACTTTGAGGGGGTTCGAGACTTCAGTGGAGGAAGCAAACTGTAGATGTGGTAGAAACAGCATGAGAACTATTAACAGAAGTGGAGCCTGAAGACGTGACTAAATTGCTACAATCTCTTAATAAAACAGATGAGAAGTTGGGTGAGCAAAGAAAGCGATTTCTTGAGATGGAATCTACTCCAGGTGAAGATGCTGTGAACATTGTTGAAATGACAACAAGGATTTAGAATATTATATACATTGAGTTGAGAAAGCAGCAGCAGGGTTTGAAAGGACTGACTCCAATTTTGAAAGAAATTCTGTGGATAAAACACTACCAAAGGGTATCACATGCTACAGAGAGATCTTTTGTGAAAGGAAGAATCAACTGATGCGGCAAACTTCATTGTTGTCTTATTTTAAGAAATTGCCACAGCCACCCCAACCTTCAGTAACCACTACCCTGATTGGTGAGTAGCCATCAATATCAAGGCAAGACGCTCCACAAGTAAAAAGATTATGACTTGCTGAAGGCTGAGGTGATTGTTAGTATTTTTTAGCAATTTAGTAATTTTTTTTTTTCTTTTTTGAGACAGAGTCTCACTCTCTTGCCTGGGGCGAGTGCCATGGCGTCAGCCTAGCTCACAGCAACCTCAAACTCCTGGGCTCGAGCAATCCTACTGTCTCAGCCTCCCGAGTAGCTGGGACTACAGGCATGTGCCACCATGCCCGACTAATTTTTTTTCTCTATATATTTTTAGCTGTCCAATTAATTTTCTTTCTATTTTTGGTAGAGACTGGGTCTCGCTCTTGCTCAGGCTGGTCTCGAACTCCTGAGCTCAGAACGATCCGCCCGCCTCGGCCTCCCAGAGTGCTAGGATTACAGGCGTGAGCCACCGCGCCCGGCCCGCAATTTAGTATTTTTAAATGTATGCACATTTTTTTTTCCAACATAATGCTATTGCACACTTAAGAGACTACAGTATAGTACAAACATAATTTTATATACACTGGGAAACCAAAAAATTTGTGTGACTTGCTTTATCGCAATATTAGCTTTTGGTGGTCTGGAACCAAATCCAAAATAATCTTCAAGGTGTACCTGTATATATGCATGTGTAAAAGATCAAATACTGTGGAAAAAGTTATAATAACAAAGCAAAATAATAACAAACAAATAACAGTACTCCCCCACCCAAAGGTCTACATGTTTTGCTTCTAATTTCTAACTATTTTTTAAAACCTAGTTTTTCGAATTTCCTCCACAGTGCTAGACAATGTTTCTACTATTTCTTGATTTATTCATCTTAAACAGTATTAGTTGACTCCTTATTATGGAAAATTAGAAGTTTCTCATTTACATTATCCCTACTCTTGTTCTCCTCTTTCCAACCAATTATTAGTTGTATTACTTTAGTTCTTCTACTGACTAATTCTGTAACTTCAATACACTTAAAATTTCTACATTTTGTTCTATGAATCTTATTACTTGACCACCCACTTCTTCCACATCAACTTTTGCAAGATATACCTTAACTTCAACATTGCTAAGGCTTATAACATCTTTAAGTTTTCTGTTTTCTCACTACAGGTTAATTACAAAGCTGAACACCAATAAGTGAAGTTTATATCTTCTAAGTATTATTATTTCAGAGGTTAAGACTTATATTTCAGATGCTTCTTTCTGTAGGAGTCAATGTCAGAATCCCAAACCACTAAAAAGACAATATTCCTAGAGTCCTGATCAACTGGATTCTCTTAAACTATCAATTTATCAAAATCATGCCACATTTTAGCTTGCCTCAGTTTAATCTGTAAGGATTTTAGAGGATCAGATAGACATGTAAGTGTGGAAAACATGAGACAAAAATTTATGGAAAGTCTGACTTTTAGTTTTTGTAAAAACAGGGTACAAGATTAAGCTTAAACAACTGGTATTATATTTAGGCAATAATTTCAAGATCTTCTGAAGCTTCTAATAAGTAGCAACACTGATCAACTTTAATTTCAATCATTTTACTGCTCTGATTAATTCTATTTCAGGTACTCTGACAATGAAAGAGCCTAATTCTAGGCAGTCAAATGAGAAAAGAAGGTAAAGACTTGATTCTTTATAAACCAAATACAAGTTCCCTTATATTTCTAATAACGTAAAATATTTTAGCCAAGTCCTTGGTACAAATCGGTGTCCAAAAACTAGTACAGATTATGCAGTATTCCTGAATAATGCAGATACATATGTCTCAGTTTAGGTTTTTATTTCTAATCTAATACATCATATAATAAATGAGAATCTCATTTATCATAAGAATAAACACTTACCTGATGTCCGATTTTCTTCTGACTGTTTCAAACTCAGCTGCTTTTCTCTACTGCTGGTTAAATACTTTCTTGAGGGATCTGTCATAGCTTTGTTGTTCCTATAGTTATTAATTTTAAAACAATGTAAGTATAGGTATATAAACATATTGTTCCAAATTTTATAGTTGTCATTAAAAAATTTACATTTCAAGTGCTAAATTCATTGATATACTTGAAAGCCAGGTGACAAGATTGCTAAAGCTTCAAGAGGTTAATAACTTAAACAAATGAGAATTATGATAGTGAGACCTCAAATCTACAAAAAAATTAGAAAAATTAGCTAGGAGTGGTGGTGTTTGCCTCTAGTCCTAGTTACTCAGGAGGCTGAGGCGAGAAGATCGCTTGAGCCCAGGAGTTCGAGGTTGCAGTGAGCTGTGATCACGCCACTGCACTACAGCCTGGGAGACAGAGCGAAATCCCATCTCTTAAGACGGGGGGAAAAAAGGAGAGAGAGAGAATTATGAAGATAACATTTCACTACCAAGTCAAGAGCTAACCCAATTCATGACTCTGGTAATTAAACAAAAATAAAGCAGCATTTTCTTTATACAAAAGTCAAATCAGAGATACCAAGATCATATAGATTTTCTTGGCCAAAAGCAAAACCAGATGAAATGATTGATTCAGCTACTAACACCAAGAGAACTGATTAAAAAGTAAACTATTAAAGCTTGGTAGTTTATAGGTTTAAAATGTAAAACGAATAAAAATCAAAGTGTTCTTATATTGTATATGATTTGAAATAGTATTTACTAAATGTCAACATCATTTCAGTTTATAGTGATTAAAATATTTTAAGTTCATAAACACAAGGTTAAAATTTCTTCAACAAGCCCCATTCCCCGCCACCGTATTATTCTCAAACACCTGAAACCACATATGTAGAGTGTCCATTCAAATACATAGACATTCTTTGGTTAAAAGTGCTAATTTAGGAGAATCATCATGAATTAAGCCCTTGGCAGACAGCTCAGGTGCTCCACCCAGATTCCCTCAGACTCCATTTTTGTGTCCTCTCCATCACACCCTCTCAGCAACTTATGCATGTTTTTGATAGCCAGTGCCTAGGGCTCTTCTTCAGAGGACTCCCCGCAAGTTACTAGAGATACTTTGCCTGTAATCTCAGAGTCACAAGTAAAGCCAGGTGTGTTAAGAGTACAGAAGCCCAGCTTCCTTGATTTGTATTATAACTTTCTGGTGGAAGAAATAGATTTCTCCTCTAGGATCAGGATGAAGCCTACCCTTCATGACCTTGTGTGACTTCTGTGTCAGATCACACCCATTCTTCATTTCCTACCCTTCACTATCTTGCCTTCCTCACTCCGTTCTTGGTCTCTCCTGGGAGTACCTCCTTAATAATTCACTTGCACACTAATCTCCATTTCAGACTGCTTCTGGAGAATGTACTCAACAACAGTTGGTACTAGAAGTAGTCCTAGGAAAGACTTTAAGAACAGGATTCTGGAATTGGACCACTTGTTCAGCAATGGCAACAGAAATTCTACTCTGGTAGTAATACCTCTGGTATCCTGTAGTGTTACCCAACTGCTAAGATTTTCATCTGGGGTGAATTAAGATGGGATAGGGTAGAGGAAGATATGGCTCAGACAATATCTCTAACATTTTAGAAATACAGTAAAATGACTACACTATGAATCTTAATGGGGTGATGGAAACATTTTGAAACTGGATTATGGTAATGTAACACAACTCAGTAAATTTACTAAAAATCATTTAATTGTACACTTAAAATAAGTGAATTTTGTGGTATATAAATTGTACCTCAATAAAGTTGTTTTAAAAATCTCCCAAATTATTCTACTTTCTGTATCCAAGCCTCCCATCAAGAAGTACAGTCTATTTCTCCATCTCTTAATGGAACTCGTCTTATGATTTCCTTTACCAAAAGAATGTGAGAGAAGTAACTGTGAGTTCTGATCCTAACCCTAAAGGTGCCTTGCAGGTTTTCCACTCACTCTCTTGAAACCCTGCCACTACTATGTGAATAATTTCAGGCTCTCGTGCTAGATGGTGAAAGATACATGGCCCAATCACCCTCATCACCCCAACTGATAACCAGCCAGTGCCCAGTCATGGGTGAGGCCATCTTAGACCAGCCAAATCCTAGTCAACCCATCTACTGACCAGAGATGAGAAAATGAGAGTATCCATGCACAATCAGCCGCGTTTGGCCCAGGTAAACACAATCAACTGGGTGACCATAAAGTCATATGCAATAATAGTTACTATTTGAAGCCACTAAATTTTGGAGCAGCTTGTTAATACAAGAACAGATAACTGATACAAGTGATATGGATTAAATAATAATCATAAAGATTATAGAAAAGGTTGGTTGTTGTTACGAGTATTGATCTGAAGAGAAATGATGACAGGCTCAGTTAAGTCAATTACCAACTTAAGGAAAAAGACACTGTGTAGTGTCACTCACCCACAGGAGAGCTTAGTTTTCCAGAACCTTAGTTTTCTAGAGCAAGACCATGCCATCTACAGCAGAAAATTACAACTCATCTGTAAAGTATGGCATACTATTAGCGTGTTATTAGGCCCTGGAAGAGAGTGAGCATCTGACTATTCATCATCAAAGGATTATACAACCAGAGCTAATCATCATGAGCTGGATGCTGTCACATCAATGAAGTTATAAAATCAAGAGAGTACAGCAGCAATCCATCATAAAATAGAAGCAGATATACTGGGATTGGGTCCAAGTAAGTAGGAACAGATAACAAGAACAGGCTTTATGGACATTTCCTACAACAAGTTGAAAGAAGAGGAATAAATGTGGGCCTGATTCATGGATGGGTCATCTTTATCAAATGATAAAAAACTGAAAATGAACAACTGCTGCACTGAAAATGAACAACTGCACTAAGGGACTGCCCAGAAAAGACAGTGGTGAGGGGAAATCCTCCACTGTACAGAGCTTTGAGAGGTACACCTCCATCATCCACTTTGTGTGGAAAGAGAAGGAGGTCATGGGCTACTGGGTGGTGGCAAATGGTCTAGATGGTTAGGGGCCTAGAAGGAGCATGCCTGGAAGATCACAGAGAAATTCATGAAGAGGTATATGAACAGACTTATCAGAGTGTGTATGAAAAGTGAAGATCTGTTTCACGTGTTAATGCTCACCAGAAAACAACACTAAAGAGACGCTAAACAATCAGCAGGACAAACTGTCCAATCGATATCAGCCACATTCTGTCCTTAGCCATTCCGATAATTCCACAAAGGGCCCATGAATAATAAAATAGCCATGGTCTTGTGATGGAAGCTATAGTATAGGTCCCCCCTTCACCAAGGTTTAGCTACTGCTGCTGCTGAATGTCCAGTTGTTTAGCAGCAGACAATAATGCTGAGCCCCTGATCCAATATCCCTTGAGGAAACCAATCAGTGATTTGGTGGCAAATTGATTACATCCACCTTAGAAAAGACAGCAATTAATCCTTACTAGGACTGTCCCGCATTCTAGGTCACAGCAGACCCTCTTAGTCTCAGGGTATACAATCCAAGACCCACAGTGAATGCCTGAAACCGTGGATAGTACCAAACTCAAATTGCCATCAATTGGAACACCTTTCTGCTCATGTCTTCCATGCACAAATCTGATACCTTTTCCATTTTAACTAAGCACTTATCACGTACATGGCCATAACTTTTGCAGTTTGAGATGCGACAGCAAAAGTAGCATGAATTTCTTTTTTCTTCTTCACAATTTCATGGATAGATTTGTTCTTACTGTAGATCTTATCAACCTCAGCATCAATTTTTTTTTCTTTCCTTATTGAGAACTTTTACCTTTTCACTTAAAGGAGGCACTTTACAGCTTCTCTTTGGCACATATGAATTGCCAGCATCATGACTCTTGTGCTTTGGGGACATCACTAAATAAAATAAGGGTTACTTGAATACAAGCACTGCGACACCACCATAGTCAATCCGATAACTGAGACAGCTATTAAATGACTAACAAGTGGGTGGCACTGACAGCCACAAAGGGATGAAGCAAAATAGCTCAAGATTTCATCATACTACTCAGAAGAGCATGCAATTTAAAACGTATGAATTGTTTATTTCTGGAATTTTCCACTTAACATTTTTGGACCAAGGTTGAACTCAAGTATCTGAAACCACAGAAAGTAAAACCACGGATAAGGGTAAAACCATGTGTTTCCTGCTCCCAGTATCTTGACCAGCATTACTATCCAAGGACTCATAAAAGTATCTCATTCACTAAAATGAAAACTCACATATTATTATCTTGGAACAAGGAGTCCACTCTGCAGAAAAGGAGGTACAACAAGGGTATATGACCACAGGATCCACTGGTCTTGCCACATACAGTATTACCCCAAAGCTGCTGGCCTGAGAAATCACTGCAATACCCTTTAAAAGTGCAGCTTAAAATCCTAGTAATAGTAATGACACAATCAATAACCCAATAACTGGGGAACTTTATAATCCGAACCCCAAGAAATAAACAAATGGGTATTTTTTGACCCTGAAAAATATAAACATAAGTGCAGTTTAAAGATGATCTTGGCCGGGCGCAGTGGCTCACACCTGAAATCCTAGCAATCTGGGAGGCCAAGGTGGGAGGATTGCTTAAGGCCAGGAGTTTGAGACCAGCCTGAGCAGGAGACCCCATCTCTACAAAAAATTTAAAAATTTGCCAGGTGTGGTGGCACGCACCTGTAGTCCCAGCAACTTGAGAGGCTGAGGCAGGAGGATTGCTTGAGCCCAGGAATTTGAGGATGCAGTGAGCTGTGATGACCCCACTACACTCTAGCCTGGGCAACAGAGCAAGATCTTGTCTCAAAAAAAAAAAAAAAAAAAAAAAAAATCTCATTAGGAATGGGATGCCCTTTAAGCTATAATATATACCTTAAATCAACAAAGGAGAATATATGGGTCCAGAATCAAGAAGTGGGTAGGAGTGGCCCCACTCACTATTACCTTTTTAAAAATTATTATTTTTTTAATGAGATGGGATCTCAATATATACCCAGGCTGGTCTCAAACTCCTGCTTCCTCAGCCTCCTGAATAGCTGGGATTACAAGCACACACCACTGCATCTGACTAACACTATTATTTTCAATAATTCACCTGGACATTTTGTGTTTCCTGTCTCTCCAATTTTGGATTTGCAGGTCCTGGTTCCCATGGGGGGAACTTTTTCACCAAGAGGCACAGTAAAAGAACAATTAAACCTAAAGTTACAGCTGCTACTTAGGCATTTTGAGATCCTTACGCACACAGATCAACAGGCAAAGAAAAGAGTTACCATACTGACAGGGGTAATGACTTTGATTTTTATAAGGACGAAGGGTTGCTGCTACATAATAATGGCAGGAAGGAATATATCTGGAATAAAGGGGATTTACTAGGATACCTCTTAGTGTACGCATGCTCAGTGGTAGCATGGTTCTCACATAATTGTAATGGGCAATTATAGCAATAGCAACCACAGCCTGATAAGTATATGGTGGCCAGAGGCTCAGATCCCTCAGAGATGAAGATCTCAGTCATGCCAACAGGCAAACCATCAAGACCAGCAGAAGTGTTAGAAGAGGATGCAAGAAATCTAGAATGGATGGTAAAAGGAGGACATAACAATATCAGTTACAGCCTCAAGGCCATTTGCAGGAACACATTGTAACTTATCCCAGTAAGCTTCCTTTTGTAACATTCACCCTCAGAATTGGGAAACATCAATGTGAAGAATCTGTGATAAGATGGAATGAATGTTAGACGTGAGTGGATCTAAATGATACAAGCAGGACGGATGGAGAACTACAGTGCCATCTCTTGCAGCGGACAATGGTGATGCTCCGTCAAAGTCCTTAAGATCACTTTTTATCCTTTTCACACCCCCAGACTCTGTGTTTTCAATGTGTTTCAACAGTTGGCACCTATAGATCTTCAGAGGACTACATCTGAACTACTTAAAACATTTTGCTCACCTGGACAGAGCCAAAACCCACCAGGGCAGCTGGTAACCAAAGACTGTCCACCGGGGAATATGAAAACCTGGCTTCCTTGCCTCAAGTTGGGATAACCCCGGAGTTCCCTGGCTGGATTAAAATGAAGCCTAGTCTCTGTGGGACCTTCACCTGAGATCACACTCTTGCTTGTCTTCCTCCCTCTTCCCTGGCCTCCTTTACTCACTCTGGTATTCGTCTCTCCAGTGAGCACTTTCTTATAAGTCACTTGTAAAAGTGTATTTATCTAGGGTCTGCTTCTAGGGAGCCCAAACTTCAAAAAATCTAAATGGGGTGCTGTAAAAAGTATTATTGGCCCAGAACAAGAATCGGTAACATAGCACTCATCAGATAAAATTCCAAGTGGAACTGGGACTTCTCAAAAGTGTGGTGAATGTGGTGGACTGGCATGCAACAGTCAACTACAGCCACCTTCTAGTGTACCTCCATGTTGTACAGAAACAAAAATGCTTGAAAAAACAAAACAAAACCCTACATTTCCTAGTTTATGTTCTGGATAAGATTTAAAATAAAGCTACTACATGAAAGATGTGGAAAGTGTAAGACAGAGGGCTTACTGTTCTGCTATTTCTAATGCTAAATATCATCTTGGTTTTTCTGTACAGGTCTTGGCAGTGGCAGGATGGTTCCAAAGATGACAGTTTTCATAACGGCTTCCAATTCAGATGTTGGCTTCATGATAGAATAGCCAGAAACATCTTTGGAGACCTGCTCTGGGGCATGGCTCTCAAAATCATTCCTGAAAACTTAATTTAGAGCCCACCTGTTCAGCTCTCCTGATGATTTTGTAAGCCATTTAATACTCATTGTGTGCAAATACCTTTGTGCATAAACTGGCTAGAGTGAATTTTGTTCCCTATAACTAGCCCTTGAATACATAAATTTTGTTACTTAAAGTGAGGTGCTGTTACAACAAACTTAAAATATATGGCACTGGCTTAGTAGGAGGGTAGAGGATAAGGACACAGATATTACAAACTGGAAAGCTGGTGATCATTGTTAGGCCTCAGCAAAATATTTGATAAAAACTGTCATCTAAGGCCGGGCACAGTGGCTCACGCCTGTAATCCTAGCACTCTGGGAGGCCAAGGCGGGAGGATTGCTTGAGCTCAGAAGTTCGAGATCAGCCTGAGCAAGAGCGAGACCCCGTCTCTCCTATAAACAGAAAGAAATTAACCAAACAACTAAAAAATAGAAAAAAAATCAGCCAGGCACAGTGGTGCGTGCCTGTAGTCCCAGCTACCCAGAAGGCTGAGGCAGGAGGATCGCTTGAGCCCAGGAGTTTGAGGTTGCTGTGAGCTAGGCTGACACCACGGCACTCTAGCCCAGGCAACAGAGCCAGACTCTGTCTCAAAAAAAAAAACCTGTCATCTGTAGTATCTTGAAAGGCAGACCTCGTACTCACTGAACCTAGAGCTCTAAGAGAAAAGATTAAGACAATTAAGGACACTGGCCTGTGTTACTGTTTCTTATTGCTTTCAGAATGGTCCTATTCACGACAGAGAAATTCAAGCTAGAACTAGTCAGCTTGCAATCATGGATGAAAAGAAACATAGCTCTCTGTGCCGACAGCCTAGAATCAAAATTACCAGATAATAATCTGAGACCATATGGGGTCAAAAAAATCCAGTTATTTCTGATTCTCAAACTGAGGCAATGATAAGAGTTAACTAGAGAGGCAGTTTTGTCAAAAAACAACTTTGATGTCAGTACTAGGGGAAACTGGGTAAGGGGCCTATAAGGACAGTCTATATTATCTTTCCAACTTTTTTATAAATCTAAAATTATTCCAAAATAAAAAAGTGTATTAAAACAAAAAACTAAATAAAAAATATTGGCCCCAATTCTTTCTCAAGTCTATAAAAGCATGCTTGTTTTACCTTTAAAGAATCTTTAAGACTTCTGGACACTTCCAAACTTGCGTAAGTAAGCTACAAAAGCTATGTGGTCCTAAGGAAGAACACAGTCTTCAAAATCTACTTTGGTGATGGGCTTCAGAAAAAACAGACAAGGAAAACCTACCAGATGACAAAGCCAGGGCTCTATGGAATACAGTGAGGAAGGGCATTTCTCCCAGAGAACAGAACCAGACTGCCAGATGAGCTAACTAGGAACTTATTCCACTGCCTTCACTCATCTCACAATTTCTACCTAGCAATATTTTGACACTGCTATAGACCAGGGATTCCTCCAGTTTCCTATTCTTTTTTTTTTTTTTTTTTTTTTTTTTGAGACAGAGTCTTGCTCTGTTGCCCGGGCTAGAGTGCCGTGGCGTCAGCCTAGCTCACAGCAACCTCAAACTCCTGAGCTCAAGCGATCCTTCTGCCTCAGCCTCCCAAGTAGCTGGGACTACAGGCATGCACCACCATGCCTGCCTGATTTTTATATATATATATATTTTTTTTTAGTTGTCCAGATCATTTCTTTTTTTTTAGTAGAGACGGGGTCTCACTCTTGCTCAGGCTGGTCTCGAACTCCTGACCTTGAGTGATCCACCTGCCTCGGCCTCCCAGAGTGCTAGAATTACAGGCATGAGCCACTGTGCCCAGCCTTATTCTTATCTTTTTTAATAGACATTTTTATTGTGGTTATTCTGTTACCACTCTGGCTATGTATAATGACATGGGCATGCGCTTGGGAGTGGGCAATGTAGATTAACTTGCCTTTTAGTTTTTAGGCACGAGACCATGAGGGGCATGGTTCAAGCCACATTTGGACCTTATAGAGAAGACAACAACCAGAAAGAAGGATTACCCAGAGATCCTAGACTCTGAGCTGGATATGATGTTCCCATGAGACTTGGAACCTGTCTCCATTAGTATGGGGGTAAGGGTGTTCTATGTATAGGAAGAATGGTGAATGGGGCATTTCGGTGGCCAGAGGGGTAAGCAGATAGTTGTCCCCATATAAACATTGTACCCTTGTGCCATAACAGTCAAATTTTGGCTAAGCATATTTCTCATATTTTCTCATAATTGATATAATCATGTGACTAAGTTCTGGCCATTGTGATATGTACAAAAGCAGTGTGTACAATTTCCAGCCTAAAGGAAAGGAATATGCCCTCCTTTTGCTCCTTTCCACTAGCAGGAATATAAACATGAGAGTGGAGAGTGTCTACGAAATGAAAGCTACTTGTTAAGGATGGTAGATCAACAAGATAGAAGGAATCTAGGGAGTCCAGGGTGACTGTAGTTTCAGATACCAGTCCTATTACCTACCCAGACTTTTATACCTGTTATAGCAGTAAACAATTAATACAAAGTTTCTTTGGCTTTTTCCCAACTCCTTTCTGGCGACCTTCTGACCTCAAATACCAGTTAAATGACTATCAACTATTTCTGTTAAGGTATTACCTGAGGTATTAACTATGTAATAAGTTTTCTCCCACAGAAGACAAAAAAAAATCCTCACATGATGAGGAAGAGGATTATGAGCTGGTGACTGTCCTGCTACAGAAGTATTCCTTTTTGTTCAACCAAGAAAACATCTCTGAAATATTAATGCTCCTTGCCTAGAACCCATATAGGCTCACAACCTTTTACCCCTAGGCTGACTTTTTATATGAGTAAAGCAAGAAAGAATAAAAATTTTAAAATTAAGCATAAAGGGAAGAAAGAAGGAAGGAGTTCACACTAAAACAGCAGCCTGCAAGACACACGTGTTTAGAGTTCTTCAGCTCCATTCTTCCCCCAATTATTGCAGATAAAAAAAGGCAGGATAGGGGAAATGCAATGAAATGACCAAAGCAATAGCACTGGCCAAATTCCTTCTCTGTTGAGCCTGCAGTTTACTGTCATCGAACGCTTTAAATTCTGCTTTTCTGGGCCGGGCGTGGTGGCTCACGCCTGAAATCCTAGCACTCTGGGAGGCTGAGGCGGGCGGATTGTTTGAGCTCAGGAGTTCGAGACCAGCCTGAGCAAGAGCAAGACCCCG
>RJWJ010026089.1:0-23283 GCA_004363605.1 Indri indri
TGAATGATTATTTTAATGTAAGCAGGCTACCTATTCCTCAACATTAAGCTCATTACATTTTCTTTAAATGTTATTCAACTGGAACTCAGGAACAACCCATCCTCTTCCTCTTTAGCTTCACAGCATTGAATTAAAACAAAAACAAAAACGTATTATATATAAGGTTTGCTGTGGTTTATCTGGATTTTTTAAAACAAAAGTTTCCATTACTCAGCATCCTTTTGTGACCACAGGATAACTGATGTTTCATAATGATGGTCGTGAAGTGGAGTAAGATTCTGCAGAATCTTATAAAACACTAAAGCAAGAATAGATTATGGCAGATATCATTTACAGTTGAGCACATTTTTATTACCATTTGAAAATTATCCAAGTATTACATACATTTTAATATTGTTTTCAGAGCAATTGATGCATCAGACATGCAAGTAATAAAGCTTGAACTGTTCAGAAAAGTGGTCAAGGGTCTCTCTGGCAAGTTTGATCAATTCAATTCGGAATCCCAGTTCTGCTTCTTATTAGTTGTGTAACCTTAAGCAGGTGATTACCTCGGTTTTCTCACCTATAAAATGGGGATTATATTAGTACCTACTCTATAGGGTTGTCATGAAGTATTAGATCCTGTAGGTAGGACATTTAGCACAAAGACAGGCACAAGATATGCACTTCAAGAGAGTAATATATTATTTTAGGCTTACTGACTACTGTGGGAAGATAAGAAAACATCTAATCATCTGTGTTGTTAGGAAGAAGCTAAACAAAAATATCTTCAAATGGGCTTGACACAAGAAAGTTCGCTCTGAATTAAATATGCCATCTAGAGAGAGAGGGAGGGAGAGAGAGAAAAAATATCCTGATCTCAACCCTAAAATAAGTGAAAAAACAATTGTACTCTAAATAAGAGGATAAATTTCTCTCTTCATATAGTGCAAAAGAAAGTAGCATGTCATATAAACACGTGCTGTATGATGAGTTTAACAAAAAAGAAAAAGAAAAGGAATGACCAGTCCTAATTCACCTAGCGTTGCCAAGGTCATTGCAGCATTTAACATATGTACGTAGGGCGCAGCAGAGGGGAGCAGGTCAGGGCTGTGGCTTCAGGCCCAAGGCACCACTCACAGAAGACACAACTGCAGAGGCCCTTCTCCTCTTGCTTCAGGCTGTTAAGTGAAGAAACGCAAGAACCACTGTGCCTGTAGCTTTTCACTAGCTTGTTTATTTACCCATCAAGAACCATAAGGACCTTTACTGCATAAAATGCCAAGTGTGGTGGTAATTGACATCAAACGATCCATGTCTACCAACAAATAAAAGACTAAAGTAATAAACACAGAGAGATGAGTGTTTAATGACCTTCAACAAATTTTTATTGTAAGATCCATAACAGTTAACTATATACACTGACATCTCTGGCCTGGAGCAGTATCTGTTTCCAAAGTCAGAGGAAGAGACCCAAATCCTGCCTTGCTACAGTGGCCTGTATAAGCTAGCTTGAGTGTATCAGCCTGGTATGAGCTTGCCAAAATTACCAGGCCCCTGAAACTACCACTATGTCCATAAAATTAGAATTTCTCTACCTTGAATACTCTCCTCTCCACCCCACCCTCCTCATACATTCTTTTAACTCTTTCCATAGCTGGATAAAAACACTTCAGTCGGCAGATACTTTTAGACAATTTCTTCCCAAAACCAACACATGCAAATGAAGCATAACAAATACCATCATTCAAGATGCTCTTGAATTTCCATAATCCTCAACCACTGGTCATAACTTAGTCCTACAAACATCTGGCCATAACCTAAATCGAATGGTCATTTTGTCCGTGTTAAGAGAACCTTGGGATGTTTCCTTGCATACGGATTTTTATTTGTAAACAGAGCATAAATAAAGACAGGAGAAAGCAATAATTGTCCCTCTGTTGAACATCAGAGATTATAAAATCCCCACAGCACAAAGCTAGAATGATGGCACAAATACATTGATTTCCTTTTAGGTCCACTGTCTAGTTTTCTTTAAGCACCTTAAGGCTTCATTGAGGTCCATGGTCTATGTGCCAGGCTTAATTTCATGCCTGGATTCATCACTCTTCACTGGGGACAGTTCTCATCAGACTCTTGGACACAGGGATCCTCAAGTAAGGAGGCTGCTCTCTCTCTCTCCTTGTCACGGTGAACAGCAGATCTCAGCCTGAAACAGACCTTGGATAGCACACATCAAGTCCCCCAGTATGTGCAGGCTCTGGGGGTTGCTTGTTATTTTGGGGGGTATCGCACTAAGGTATATCGTAATGCTCAATAAATGCTCACTAATTTCAAGTCTATGGTAAGTGCTTGGGAGATTAGATAGAAGATGGTAATAGTTTTTCTCTTTGTGATTCCTGAAATACTAAATTAGTATGTTAGTAAAAACAAAAATAAAAGGATTTCAGAGGTTATGGATTCAATTGACAATGGCAGTGAGGATTGGTAGAGGAGTATCAGTTTAGAGGAGAAGACAAAACACCTCTGTACCCCCAAATCTCCAAGATCGCCTTTAAAATAATGTAAGCTTTGGACTTAAATAGGACCCAATTCCTTGTCGTTTACAAGCTCTGTCATTCAAGGAAAGATCTTTCCAAAAGTTGCATAAAACTTAGGGCAGAAACTCAGAGTCATGGAATTCCATTCTTTTGTCTGCTCAGAACAAAATGCTTCTGTAGGAAATACTCCTTCTAATATTTGTTTCAAAAAATTGGTGGCCATATTCTGCTATCCCTTTACCTTCCACTTAATACATGTCTAGCATGAGCCACTGAGGCAAACCTGCGCCAGGCACCAAGTGAACACTTGGCTGTTATGAGCAGCCCAGGTCCATCAGAGTGCTTTCTGGGGTATTTTTATTTTGAGATAAGAGAGCAAGTCTTAGTGCCTCCATGCCTCTCCAGCGATGAAATTAAAGATAAGGGTCTAATAGTTGCTGGCTCCCATGTCCCAACCATGTAAAGAAACTGGTCTGCAGGAAGAGGGGATGATATTGACATGCAGAAAGAAGCAAACAGGACAAGGGATAGAGATGGAAGATGCTGGTGGCATTAGTCCCTGGTTCCAGTTGTCTTCCTCCTTGTAATCTGATTATATCATGTTATACTTCTACCATACAGATACAACAGACATAAATAAACTCAAGAGCATAGACAATACAAAATGTAGTAAAATAATTAGGAAGAGGATGTATTTTTTTTTACCTTTGTTCTTAATGCAATTTAATTAAAAGTACATATAACAAAATTTTTAATGATCAGTCTATTTAACAACCATCTTGAAAAATTCCTGAAAATTTTATCATCAGGTCTGGTATAAGCTGGATAGTATTAATACAAACACATTCATGGAGCATTGGAAACCTTACTTAGTTAGGGTTTTTTTTTTTAATACTAAAGTTTTAAATTTTTATGTACTTACATCTATCAAAACATTGTGGTATTGGCCTTTGGCATTACATTAGGAAGGTCTCCTCATATTAGAATATTATAAAAATATTCATCATCTTTTCTTCTAGCTCTCTAATAATATTATTTTTTTCACATCAAAATCTTTAATGTATCTGAAATTTATTTCCATGTAAAGTGTGAGGTAAGGATCTAAACTTTTCCCCCAAATGTTAGCCTGTTGTAATAATGTCTTTTATTTGAATAACCATCCTTCTACTTTACTTTCATGATATATTAAATTCTCATAAATACTTGGATCTGTTCTGTAGGTTTCTATTCTGGCCCATTGATTTATCTCTATTTTTTATGGCAGGCATCACACTGCTCTAATTAGTGAATCTTTAAAATACATTTTTATCTCTTTTAGGGCATCTTTCCCATTACTGCTTTAAATTTTTTCTATGCTATTTTTGTGTAATTCCAAATGAATTACATGATAATTTTTGTCAGGTTTCAAAAAGTCCCATTAGAACTTTGACTGCATTTGCATTGAATTTTTACCTCTGCACAATACTGAATCCTTCCATCCAAGAACACGGTATTTTATATCTACATATCTATATGCCTATCATTATATCTCTGTTCATCCTCTTTCATTTCTTGCAGTTGAGATAAATATACATATATATATATAATTTTTAATTTAGGGCTTCCAATTTTCTTATTGCTTATTTCTACCAATATTCTATTTTGTTGCTATTGTTAATGGAATTTCTCATTTCATTCAATCAGAAACTTTAAAATACAAATGTGTCAATTAAAAAGGCTAATCTTTTGTTTGCTTGTACACTTCTAACCACCACTTTTTGAGCTCTCTTACTGATTCTAGTAATCCTTTATTTGATTCCTATCTGCAAAGAAAAATGTTTTTACTTTATTTCTAATACTTATACCTCTTATGTCCTTTCCTTGTCTGATTGCATTGGCTAGGACTGCCAAACAAGATTAAATAGTGGTGAAAGTGGACCTCCTTCCTCATTTCTTCTTCGTACGCAAATTTCTCCAGCTGTTGTCTTCAGATAGCTACTTTTTAAATTATTTTTAGGTAGTATCATTATGATCCCATTTAGCTAAGAGATTTTATTAAGACCGAATATTGATTTTTATCAAATCCTTTTCTGCCTTATGAGAAGACTTACATGGTTTTTTCCTTTGTTCTATGAATAAGTTTTCTAATGATGATCTGACCTACATTCCTGAAGCACACCCTACCCTTAAATTATTCTTTTAACACTGAATTTAATTGTAGCATGATGACTTTCACAGAACAGGTACAAAATACATTGATTGATTTACTGATTAATTGATTAACAATGAAAATGAAAGTCAACAATCTTCTCTGTCACTGGGAGTTGAAATTGCTGTGACTATTTTTTCTTCCTTAGGAAAATAAGGAAAACAAGGACCCATATTAATTAGCTCCAAGAATGATGAATGCCAAGGATGAAATTTCCCTGGGTATTAAATCTCAATTCCTGGGAGAATACAAGTTACTGTCTTCTAAGGAGAGTTTTACATCCCTTGACTTGATAAATTTGAAAGTGAATATGAAAGAATGGCCAGAGAGCTGGCCTAATTAGACACTGTTTACAATAGGTGGACATGTTGGATAGGTTAACATCTAAAAAACAGACCTGCTGTGAGAATCCTGAGGAGATACTGCTCTGTCTAAGAAAATTTAACTGGGCTAACAAGTTTTGTGGTGCCAATTTCCTGGGTCACAGACTGTGTCTGCCAGATCCATCGTAAAAGTGTGCCAACATGCTCTCTTTTGCACTCCATCCGTGGCAAATGGTTTTCCTCACTGCGGCCATGCTCCAGTCGTAAAGTCTAAGCCCAGAAGGGGGACTACCTCTTTCTCTCTCAGCCCCCCTCCTCCTGGCTATAACCAGGTCTAGATCACCCCAAATATTCAAACTCTGTAAAGAAAGATGGCAGCTTTGCCCCCGAAAGACAATTTCTGGGTTTTCATATTTTCTAACGTCTGGCTTCAATTCCACACACTCCCTTTCTCTTCTAGATAGTGTTTTAAATTTCTCTGTCAAAATTCTCCCAAGAGTTCTTGCCCTTCCAAGTGGCCTGACTCATTAGGAGTGAAGCTACTGAGAAATTACTACACAAGCTCCAATGCTCCTAGTTTTATTGAGCACCTACTATGCACCATGTGTCAAAGCAGGTATAAAAGGAGAGTAAGGAGGGGAAGATAAGAAAACCGTTAAAATAAAGATCAATCTGACTTGGGTCCTGCCTTGAGAAGCTTGTGAATTACTTGAGGAGTAAACACTAGAAACATAAAATTATTTCCTTAGGGTATTTTCTCCGGATTATGACTTCCAAATGAGAATTTCACATATGGGAGAATGTTACCTGCAAACACACAATACAAAGCATTTCATGCTACTTGATGTTTACATAGATCATTTTCCAAGAAAATAAAAGTGATTTATATATGTTCCTGCAATATCTACACATCCCCTCACCTGCCAAGGCCCCTGCTTCCCTTCACACACACATAGTCCTTTTATTGACTTCAAAGGGATCTTGGTGCATAAAGGGAGAGACCCACAGAGGCTGAAATGGACACACACTGCCATTAATCTCTGAACACTTCTCTGAGCTGAAGAGGCAGGGAATGCTGTTACAGGCCTTTAAAAACAAAGGAATTGGACATAAAGGTTAATCAGCTTTCCCAGAGCCAGAATAGTTCCTGGGAGTTGAGTATGGTGGAGAAGTGCTTCAGCTCTTAAGTCAGACTATTGGAATTCGAACACTGGTCCCAATCCTTGTCACCAGTACAACCTCAAGCACCTGACTTAACCTCTCTGTGGTTTCCTCATTAGAAAAACGGGGATAAAAATAATGCCTATTATGGGAGTTTGTTTTGAGGATTAAATGAGTCAATACATGCAAAATGTTATAATAGTGCTTATCACATATTATTTATTCAATAAATATCTATAAAGATTATTCCAACACCAATAATGCAAATTATCTCCCAGCCTTCTGTGTATTTGATTTAGACCACGGCCAATACAGCAATTAAAACCTTGAAGATAGAAGTCACCCCTAAGCCATCCCACTAAATTATTTAATGGAAATAACAGAACTAGTTTCAAACTAGTTCTGCAAACCTCAGACAAAATAAGGGCCCTCTCCTCTTCCTCTTCTTGTAATGTCTTTCTTTTCATTATCCTGAGTATCCAAAACTGAAATTTCCTTTACCTGAAATTATTCGTTTCCATTGTGATGTTTCTTCTTTTTTTGCGGCGGAGTCACAAAGATGACATAGGGCCTGAGAAGGTTCATTTTGCCCCAGGAAGATTACCTGGCTATTTCCAAAGCCATGCTGCATGCAAGTCTTGAGAAAGGAAACATCATCTCATTCTTATGGCCAAGCTGTAAAAATTTTTTATACCTAAATCAAATTGTCAGGTCATTCTTCAATTCCAGTTAGTTTCCTAAGGGATATATTATTATATGGTCATGATTACAAGCTATGCTTCAAAACATCCATACACAAAACAAAACTGAGTATTGAAAACCTCATTCTGTAAAAACTTGCTTCCTGTCCCAAACAGGCAGGTAGTCATTATACGGGAATCTCTGTTATAAATGTATTGCAATATAATACATGTAAGAATAATTAAAAATCCCTGAAGTATACCACCACCACCCTCTAACCCCATCACTACCCAGCAAGGCCTTAGATTATTAGCTTGTACTAACTGCAGGCTAATGCTCATCAACCTTCAGTAAAATCCTGATCGCAACCTCTATTTGAATCATTTATCTTGCCTGTGGTTACAGATGGGCACTTCTGGCCCCAAGCTGATTGACTCATGTCATAGACTGACCCCAACCAATGTGGAGTTCAGTCTTTGCCCAAGAGCCATTAGCATCAGACTAATTATGAATTCAGGTGACTTGTCCAAAGTCACACAGATAGTTTTAGCATTAGACTCACATGTCTGCTCCCTTGGAAACATTTTAAACATTACCACTACTGGATAAAATGACTTAAGACATATGCCCAACTGATAATGCATTGGACATCAAAGGCATTAAATGAACACAGAAATGACATTATTTATATTTTTAATTTGCTTAAGTGTAGAAGAGGCCTGTGAAATATCTGCTCTGACCTCAATGACCACTTTGTCTGGGAGTTGTCTGCGTCACCCTCCAGGGTAAACCCACAGCAGCTATGTTTGTATCACATCACCTTCCTTCAAACAAAGGAGGACATGGCCCAAGTGGGCCAATCACATTCTCTCTCCCAAGAATCTGGTCTGTCCTTGACAGGTCTGCAAATATTAATAGTATAAAGAGGAGTGGAAAACCCAGTTGGGGGAACTGCATGTTGTCATCAGGATAATATCACCTTGTTCAGAAAATCACTAGTCTTCCAGCAGGAACAATGGTCTGCGACTGGAGACCCAGTGAAATGACAGGAAGATGGCCCTGTCATCAGCTGTGGGAGTGAGGCACTGAAGACCAGGACTGGGTGGAGGATGCTGCGTGCTCACCTGGGAGGATGACGTCACCTGGGTGGGGATGTTGGGAAAGCTGCTCTTTGACCTCCCTGGCCCCCCCGGCTCCACCTTCTGCACTGTCCGGGTATCATCTCCAGACATTTAGTAATTTTCAAGTATATAATACATTGTTATTAACTATAGTATACATGTCGTTCAAGAGATCTCTTGAATTTATTCCTCCTGTCTAACTGAAATTTTGTACCCTTGAGCAGCATCTCCCCAGTCCACCCCATCACCCCACCCACCCCAGCCTCTGATAACCGTGGTTCTAATCTCTGCTTCTGAGAGCTCAACTTTTTTAGATTCCACATATAAGTGATATCGTGTGGTATTTGTCTTTCTGTGTCTGCTTTATTGCATTTAATGTAATGTCCTCCAGATTCATCCATGTTGTCACAAATGACAGTATTTCTTTTTTAAGGCTGAATAGCATTTCAGTGTGTGTGTTTATATATATATACATATATATATATATATATCTCACATTTTCTCTATCCATTCTCTAATCTGTCGATGGACACTTAGGTTGATTCTATACCTTGACTACTGTGGGCATTGCTGCAGTGAACATGGGAGTGCGAATACCTCTTCCACATACCGACTTCCTTTCCTTTGGATACATACCCAGAAGTGGGATTGCTGGATCATATGGTAGTTCTGTTTTTAATTTTTTGAGGAACTTCCACACTGTTTTCCATAATGGCTGTACTAATTTACATTCCCACCAACAGTGTGCAAGGGCTCCCTTTCCTCCACATCCTCACCAACACTTATCTTTCATCTCTTTGATGATAATCATTCTAACTGGTACGAAGTGAGATCTCATTGTTGTTTTAATTTGCATTTCCCTGATGATTAATGATGTTGAGCTTTTTTTTTTTTTTTCATATACTTTTTGGCCATCCAGGCATTTACTCATTTATAGAAGGTGATGAGATCATCCTTTTTAAAGGATTACTTGTAAATAATTTATAATGTTACTATCTTAAAGGGTATTTATATTTCTATAAAGCATTGCTGCTACTAATGGTAATAATGGTAACTGCTAACAAGTCAGAGACTTCCGAGCTGCTGCAGGCCTCAGCCATCTGCTATAAGCTCTGCCACGCCCCTCAAGTACTCTATCCTACACAGACACCCACCCTACTCCAAGCATAGACTCCAAAAGTCCTGATGAAATCCTTCGTGGTGGCCTTCCACCTTGGATTACCTCCTGTGTTGACTTAGTTCAGATGTCTGAGAATCCAACCCACAAGGAGACTGACAGAATGGGATATAGGATTGGAAGTCATTGCCGGGAAATGGAACCCATGGGAATGGACGGGGTCTCTCGGGGAAAGAGTGTAGAGCAAGAATAGGGCCAAAGACTGATTTCTGGAGAAGGACAGATCTAAGAGATGATAGAGGGAGAGGAGGAGTCAGAGAGGAAGAGGAAAAACCAAGAGAGATATTAGAGAACCTAAGGCAGGGAGAAAGCTTTTACGCTTTTAAGAATTTGGATGGGCGATAGAGCCAAAGGCAAGAGAGAGATGAAACACACTGAGAATGGCAGTGGGGCCAGCAACGGGGAGAGATTGGTGCTTTGGCCTCACTCACCTCCAAGCATGCACAGATGGCAGGATGGGCGGCAGCTGGCAGGAGCAGTCAGGACACACCAGGGAGGGGGCAGGACCCAGCAGCACCAGGCGGCCAGAGCCTGACTGGCTAACACTAGTCCCACAGAGCCACAAATATTGAAGGTGACAAACTGAGAAAAATTAAGTCAATATTGCATAGAAAATATTTAAAAGACAGCATCCCTCCTCCTCACCGCCACCAAAAAGCCATCATTTAGGCACTCCGCAGTGTTTCAGAAGAGTGCTACTATGTGGTGATGATGATGATGCCAACATATTGACCAGCAGAAACCCAGCTGCGTGGGCTTTTTAACCTGATTTTATTTATCCGTTCTCCATTCCAAAACAGACAGAAAAATTGTCAAAAAAGAAAAATTTCAGAGATTTAGTCAACAAAGAAATATGGGGTCTATACAGATTCAACTCCTCCCCCGTATCTTTTCCAGCCGCACAAAACAACAGAAACTGATGCTTGGGATAACAGCCCTGAAATGAAAGACCCACAGCCACTGAAGAGATACTTACCTATGCTCAGATACTTCACTGGACAAAAACCGTGTACTTTAGAAGCTCTATTCTCCTTAATCTTGACAACCAGCTGAGGTAGATATTACCTGATTAGAGTTAACCAAATTCAAATGGAGTAATCTTTGGTTATAGATAGTCTAACAGCAAATTTATGTTGGCAATATTGTAGATAGTCTTGGTGTTCCTATGAGTTTCAGAAATCAAAAATTAAAGCCCTTAAGAAGAAACTAGTCTCATGTAATCAAGGAAATTGTTTTTAAATATTCTGTTCCTTTATACAACTATTTTTAAATTATTGAGATATAAAATGGAAAAAAGAGAAGCAATGGGTTTGGGGTGTTTTCTTATATTCCCCTAGGCTTGAGAATAACAAGTCTAATGGGATTTTAAGTCTATAACTTGGGTGCAGGGGTCCTACTGAAATATCTGTACCCTTTATCTGCCATGTACAAATCTCTCATTAGGGCTTTATGTCAGGGAGGTGGGAGAATATATTCCTCATTTCCACATGAAGCAAATGATACATAAATATTAAACCAGCAAATAAAGGTGCCAAAATTATAACTCATTTCTCCTGATTTTCTTTCTTTTTTATTCTATTGTTTTTTATCCACTAGAATCTTTGAACTTATTAAGAAAATTAAGGTTTGTTGCCCCAATATATGTTAATCAGTAAAATTTTGCATATATCAAGGCTGACCAAACGTTTTTATACCTGATTAGGAATTACAATATCCAACTAGAAGAAATAGTGCTTTTCATATTCTCTTACTCTCTCTCATGCTCTCTCTCTCTCTCTCACACACACACACACACACACACATACACACACACACTCACACGCACACACACCCCAGCCAGTCAGACAGCCAGCCATTCTGTCTAGGATGTGTTTGTGAAAAGCTGTTGGTCGTTGACTGACAGACCCCTCTGGGTACCCAGTCATGGCTGACTCATTCTCCTTCTCCATTGGCCAAGCCATGTTGCCAGAGGAAAGATGGCCAGCTATGAAAAAAGAATTGCTCCAGAAAAGGGCAAATGTGCAAAGGGCAGCTGTTTCCCTTCTCTCTCGGGACATCCAGGTGCCATTACTAAATTTCCTGTATGCAGGGCCCGGGAAAAGTTCATTGACCTCAGGCAGGGGGTCGGGGGGTAGGGAATACTTTTTCCTTTCAAATCTTTCTTTACCCATTGTAACCGGAGGATCACCACTCACTATGTTGTCTTGTAAATTATTCTTATAAGATTTATTGCCATTTCTATGCTTCAAGTCAAACATTCTTTTAAGGCCAAACAGAGTAGTAATTTACTGGATTTGTGTCTCTAAACTATCTTATAAATAGTTGCTCTCTGGTTCAAGGTGAATAACAGTCGGTGGCAGGCTAGTATCAAAGAATACTGATTGCAATTCAATTTTATTACCTTTGAAGATTCACCCTGAGGAATAGAGCAGACTGGTCAAAAATCTATAGGCTGATCATCATGGGTTTGTATTAGAAAATCCTTTCCAAGCAAATACCTCCTTTCTTCATTGATGACCATATATATTTTTTCTTTCCCAGAGATACCAAGATGACAGTGTTGCTAATCATACCTGCAGTTATGGCTGAGGCAGGCGATGTGTGTTCTTCCCAGACAGCTTGCACATAAAGCCTGATCTCCAGGCTGTCACTGCAAATGCTTGGTTAGACTCTGACATACCCAGTAGCTTCACTCTCTCTGACACCACTGCAAATATCAACGAACACAGTGTTAATGCCAGTCCAGCTTCTCACTCTTGATAATTTCACCTACCATTTAAAGCTCAGATGAAACGCACGAAAGATTAAGGAAACTAGATATTCCATCTGGGCAGATTTAACTCTCACAGTTCTAGAAATACTCCCATTAGCCTATGATCTTTGATTTGGCGTGGAGTTTGACACCTTAAGACCATTTTCTGCCAGTTAACCTACCAAAGGACACACAAATTCATCATTTCCCCAGAAATATATGGAATATTTCAAAATGTGTCACTGGACACAGCAATCCCAGAAAACCTGTGGTAATGTAGTGGGACCACGTGAAGAATTCTAGACTATGAAACTCAGTTCTGGTGGTGACTTTTAGCCTGAGGGAACACCACAAAATTAAGCTAAGTTGCATCTGTTTCTGTTTTTTTTCATGTCCTTAAAACCTAGAGATCAGTTAGCCAAAGTAAAAAACTAACTTCTTGCCAAAGGGTTCTTTCTCTCATAATCTCACTTTTCAAGTCTGAAGCTCTTCTGACTTCAATGCTTCTCCAGAGCTGAGCTCTTAGGTAGCAAACAAGATTTTGCTAGATGTGTGTATGTACTGTCTTAGCAGCCAGATGCTGAGGAAAATTAAAGGTGAGGAACAGGAAATGGATTACAAATGGAATTGTAATGTCTGTGTTATTGGTGATGCATGTGAGAAAGGAACCAAGTCATTACTGTGGCGTGCAAAGGATTCGTGTTAATGTAATAACTATGTAAACTTTATTAAAACTACCTGGCAGCTTCCAAAAGAAGGCTACTACTGCATTAAGGTAGCTAGCTACCTCAATGTTCATCCTGTTATATTGCTGGTTGCTATGGCAATATCCTCCTAGGTATTTGTAAGGTCACAAAAGGAAGAGCTAACCCTCTTACTCCTGGAATAACTAATGTGGTTCTGTTACTTGCTTGATGTAAATGGTCTCAAGTGACAGCAAACTGTACATATAGTCAATTACAACTGCTCAAAGGAAATGATTTGTTGTAACAGCCGCTGTTCAACCTCTGTGACATCAATGTTTCTATGGAAACAGTTGCCTATTGCACTGCTTTGAATTGAGTATTGATCAAACTAGGGCCAACACTATTTCAGAGACTTGCTACTTTACTGTGTGGCAATTTACGATAGGAACTCATAACATCACTGTATATTTCAAGCCCCAAGGAACCAATTTAGCAGACAGTTACAGTAGAATATTAACAGAGGTCAATAATGGAAGTCTGATTATAGTCCTAGGACAATTATTCAATGCTTTTGTTGTCTGCCCTTTCAACATTCTGGCAGCTATTACAGTTTTCAAATAATAATATTCATGCCTGAAGAAAGTGTTATATTCATTCATCTTCTATTTTAAACTTTATTTTTCATTGTTATGTTATCTATCAATAAAATTATTCAGCTGTATTAACCAAGCTATGACCCCTCAGAAGTAAATAACTATTGATCAGGGAGTAAAGATCTACTGGTGCACAACACCGTTTTCCATTAATGATCTTATTGGCCCAGCTGATAAGATGGTTCTCTCTAGACAACTGAAGATACAAAAGTAAAGGATAACACAGGTCTAAATTCCATGGAAAATAAAAGCCCAATCCCCCATCTCTGTCGAAGATTGGATTCTCCAACCCCAGCTGAAAGGGTAGTGAAAATAAAAATAAAAACAAAAACAATGCCAAGAAAAACCTGTCTGTAAGCCCTTCATTCTGTGTAATATTTCCATTGTCTATGGATGTTTAATTCAATCTTCTTTGGAAACAATCTTCATGATGGTCTTATCCAACCCTCTCCTTTTAAAGATGAGGAAGCAAGAGTCCAAAAAAGTGATGTGGCCTGCCTGATGTCTTTCAGAAAATAAATGTCACCCTTACAATTATATGTGCTAAAAATATTATGCCGGAAAAAAAATTCATGATTTACACTTTAGTCACTCATCTGAATGAAAGTACATGCCAATTATCTCTACTTTAAAATTGATTTGTCAGCCAATCCCAGAACTTTGGGAAACCAAGGCAGGAGGATTGCTTGAGGCCAGGAGTTCAAGATCAGCCTGGGCAACATAGCAAGACCCCTTTTCTAAACAAAATTTAAAAATGAGCTAGGCGTGGTGGCACATGCCTGTAGTCCTAGCTACTTGGGAGGCTGAGGCAGGAGGATCCCTTGAGCTTAGGAGTTTGGGGTTGCAGTGAGCTATGATTGTGCCACTGTACTCCAGCCCCAGGCAACAGAGTGAGACCCTATCTCAAAAAATAAAAATAAAAAAATAAAAAGATTTGTCAAAAACCTTGGTCAACTAATTCTATAAAATTGTTTTTTTCTACCCCTCCTCGTTCCAAAAACGGAAATTGAAGCACAGAGTCTACCAGTTCATTGCAGTGACATTGACCATAGCATAGCCATTTTTGTGACAGTGAAAATTAATTTTTGCAGCTGAAGTTATAAAACTTCATAAAGCACTTGAATAGCATAGATACATGCCAAAGAAGGGGAGATATCTATGAATGAAATCCGCTTCAATACATGGATAAAAGTACAACTTTTTTATTACCATAATGGAAAAATTATAGCTTGGGGAATAGTACTTGGCAGGTAATAACAAATTCATCCACCTGCCTGAAAGAAGCTTTTCCTCACATAAGGAAAAAGGATATTCTCCTAGCTCAGCTATTAATTTTTTAAATTCTATCTGGATTGCTTAAAAATAAAAATCAGTAAAAAAAAAAAAATCAGTCCAAATAAAGTTTAAAGTCATACTAAAATCAGTCTGGATCTTATTATAATTTTTCTTTAATCAATTAAGACTTTAAATTAGACTTCCTATTGATAAATATTATCTCTGCTAGGAGGTGAACTTTTCTTGTTTGTACAGAAAATACTTATTGAGCACCCGCTAAATGCCAGGTACTGTTCTGAACACTGAGACACAGGTGAACAAGGCTAGATCCTGGCACTTGCAGAACTTAGGTTATTTGCCAAATGGATTCTCCCCAGGTCCTTAGAAACCAAACCCTGATGATGTGGTAAACAATATCCTCCTCAACACTCTGCCTGTAAAGACATCATTGTGCTCCAGGCTAGACTCGTAAGGCTATTAATTTCATGACTACACACCAAAGTGAAATTTAATAAACACAATTCTGCAGAAGAATCAAACAGTGCCTTCCCTGAAATACTGATTTTTGTTAACATCTAGGTGTTGAGGAGCCATAAAAAATAAATAAAACTACTCGTAGGCCGCCCGTCTATACCAAACTTGGAAAATGTACATTCCTGGTCTATCTACAAGTGCAAAGATTCACACCTACATCAATAGATGAGTTAGCTTACTCTCAAATCTGTACCTATATCATCTAACTACATCTATCTATATATACATGTGAGTAAATATACATATATATACATATGTATGTGCATAATTTTTAGCTCTGTTAGTGAGATAATGTGGAAGAGCTTTTACCAAAATGGTAACACTGATTGTAGTCTATGGATCTCAAACTTTTTTGGCTTGGGCCACTCCTAGTTAGTTTATCCAAACCAGTTCATCTATATATATATATATATATAAGAAAGAAACTGAGGTTAACAAAGACTATGATGAGGTAATCCTGGATGTGGTTAATCCAAAAATGATATTAAGTTATTAAATAGCATATTAAGCAGAAAGGGGCTAGGACACATCCCTGCTTTAGCTCCACTGGGGCCATCAAAGGCCCTAAATTGAAGTCGTGTTTCTTAATCCATGTCCAGAGTGAAAGCAGGAGAAAGGCTCAGCCAACTCCCACCATGAATCTACATTATTCCAACGGATGACGGTGCAGAGCGGTGAAGGTCACAGAGGTCACAGAGGAATAGCCACTAAAGCCCACTTGCTCCTTATGCTCCTTGTGATTGTTCAAAAAGGAAACTGACTTGCATTTTTCTTATCAATTTGTAAGTCCACAATCTATGGGAATCCAGGGTGAAAGCAGAGTAAGAGCCACAAAGCTCAAGGTGGTTAAAAAGGGAACAGAGAGTTTCTCAGGCACCACCAGGAACCCAGTTTCACTAACCTCATTCCCCAAACCATACACACCTCAAGTAATTATGTCCCAGAATTTGCTCTCGACACTGGACCAATAGCCCCACCCCCTCCTCAAACAATGGATTTACATCTTCAATTTTAAGTCAATAAAACATTTGTAATAATATTTAAATTTAGTAAGGGTCCGGGGTGGGGGACTCTTCTTCCATTTTTGATTTCACAATCACCTAACCTTGCTGGGTTTGCTTTTTCTATGCAATAGTTCTAGCCAATAATAGGCTTTGACAGGACAAATCCCTCATTTGCAAAGACATAGCAGGGCTGTCAATGGTTTGTAAAGGCTTCTCAATCCATTCATGAGTGCTGACAGTGAAGTAAGGTTAGTTCTAGAAGGTTCTCAGAAAACAAAATATCAGTCATAGAACCCTGTAAGTCTTTAGATCCAAGGCTTTTCAGCTTCCATTCCAACACGAGAACAGAAAGACCAAGGGTTAAATTTAGAGTGTTTATCACACATAGACATGTAATACCTACTCTCTTTTTTCACTTTCTTATGGTACTGACCAAGACCAAGATTCCTTTGAGGACAACAGATATAATCTAATTTTTCAGGAAAAAAATAGAACCACATAGTGTTTTCTTTTAGTCAGTTAGATAATAAATGAATTCAAGCTGGGCCTGGGCTTCATTCTATACCATTTATATCAGTTAAACCAAAGACTATTAAATGCACTCTCTTTTCAGAAGAGAGGTGATTCCTTTTTAAGATGAGTTGTAACCACTCACTTTCAACTATGTATCTAACCCATCCTTATCACTGCAACCAGTACCATGTTTCATGTCAATCATTTTGCATCTTTTGGAATTGTGTATTGTTTGCAAGCCTGAAATCAGCTCCTCTATTGAGAAGAGAAAGATGGGTTAAGTGCCTTGAAATCGCGTATGTGAAAAAAGAACGCATCATAATATAGAGAGAACTCAGCCCATTTAGGTGCCCACCACGATGAGGCTCTCTATGGTCATCGGTTCAGGTATTTTCCAGTCACTTCCTGTTTTGCCTTTATTCCTTCATTCTCCCACAGAAGCAAACATTTGTTTTTTAGAAAGTATGAATTAGGACACCTTGGGCCTCCACATGTCCTGATGTGTAAGGAAAAGTTATGCACTGTATGAAATACTCCAGACTCAAAATCAAAAAAAGGGTGTGGATCCTGGTGAGTGGGAGCTGGGATGGCTGCAATGGGGGGCTGGTTAGCTGGATAGCAGGTGCCCTTAGAATTATCAGACAGTGGTTCTCAGGCTTACCTTCATGTTAGAATCTTTTGGGGAGCTTTTTAAACTCCTGATGCTGTAGTCTCATCCAAGACTTATTAGATCAAATTATCTAGATGTGGGACCCAGTAGTTTTCTAAAGCTCCTCAGGTGATTCCAAAGTGTAGCCAAAATTGAGAACCATGAATAAATATGCCCACCTGGGAAGTATGCTTAATTTCTACTTCTAGATAGAATAGGATATTCCTCATACTGATGGTTTGATCACAACACACACCCTTTCTTATTAAAGATCCTCCTGCAGCCAGAACAGTTGTTAGAGCACAGAAAAGGGGAATTCCCTTAGTGAGGGATGTAGCAACACTAGAAAGGATGCCATAAGCAACCACTGTGCTGAATATTATAGCAGGCACCAGTACAGTCCACTTTCCTAAAAGGGGCCACGATCAAATAGGGAAAAGTGATGCTCCCGAACTTGAATATTGTTGAATTTGCAAGATACAGACTCTGGAAACTAGTAGGTGCCTCCTTGGCATTAGGCCTGCAATACTAGCAGTGCCACCTGATGGAGGTTATCCAATCACATAAATCAAGGAATCTCATTAGACCTGAATGTCCAAGACCTTTTAAAAAGACTAGGTTGTGTAATCTTTTTCTCTGCTCAAAAACTCTTTATGAAAATATCAATATTTAATATAAATAATTACTAAACACTTCTTAATTACATTTGCCTATTAAGCATAAGGAAGAAATGTAATTTGAAGCAAGAGTTAAAGAAATTAAACACCTGAGACAGGTTAGTAATTACTCCCTAATCAATGTTATTATGTTATTTGGCCTTTCCTTAACTTCCTCTAGCCCTGGTAGTATGTCTCAAGCCCAAGACGGAACTTTTTAAACTCTGTTTTTAGAGCCAATAATCTTAAAACTCAGAGAATTTCAGAACCACAAGGGAATTTAGAGATGATCTGATTCACCTGTGGCTCTGCAGCTCTAGGAATTACTATCCTGATATCCTGGGCAACAGTTTTACCAGAATTTATTGCACCATTATAGAGAAATTCTCAGTGCAAGCAGGGGAATGTTTCTTCTCCTTTGGGCTATGCTTTGGAGTAAAGTTCAGACCTGTGTTGTTCAGGCCAAAAATTGTTTCAGAATTGGGTAAAATAGTTCTTTTGGTTCACCCTTTTATTATTAGGTATATACCCATGTCCAAGAATGGAATGGGTTCAAGTAACAGCTGTCACACTAACCTGGAACTTCTTACTGTCTTTATCCTAGGAACCTATTGCTAAGCCCAGCTGCTTACGCTCAGCTGCTTCTTATGATGATGAACTACCACTCAGGGGCTCTACTCTCCTTTTTGTGGTTTGGAATCACTGGGTTACTCTAATCAACCAGGCATGCCGACATATGCGTGAATCCCAATCACTGACATGCTTCGAGTTAATTTTCCAGGAAGAAATTAGTTCACACTATTAGACAACCAACAGAGAAGGAAGGAGACAATGTGACATGGCTCCATCATTAGCTAATCTTGGTTTGGGACTTCCCAGTAGTATGACCCAAAGAAGTATATGACCTCTCTATGTGAACTGCTGTTGTGATACAGATTAAGAACTGGATCCTAGTTCTTAAGATTCCTAGACAGTACTCTTTCCACTACAGCATGCTGGCTACTGGTTGTACTTGGTCCAGTAATGATTCAAAGGGAACAAATTGCTCTGAGTCAAAAGGTTTTGGGTTTTGTGCAAAAGTCCTTAAAATTCAATGCCTACTGCTCCTGTCAGCTGGGGCAACAGAAGAGCCTCAGTGACTGGCTTCCAAGTATTCCCTGATCCTTTGGAGATTGTTCTCAACAGAGGAAGCACTAGGGAACATTTTGGAAATTTGGAGGAAGGAGCATTTTTGGTTGTCACAATGACTGGTGAGAAATGCTGTATTGACAGATAGATGGCAGGAGCCAGGGATGCTAGACATCTTGCAAATCATGAGACAGCCCGACTCAACAAAGAATTGGCCCACATCCTGAGTGACTTTTAAATGTCCCACTGGACACTCATGTGGGTTTAAAAAAAAAAACGCCCTGTTTGAAATCACCTGAGCCTAGAACTTACTTCCATTTTGCACATAATCACAAATTATTTATTGCATGATTCTAATGTATGCTGAATTTTTTGGAAATGCAACTACTATGAAAATGGAAGGAAGATCGTACTTTGTTTCGTTTGGAACTTGAATAAGAGATGTTCATCATTTTTCCTCTAGATGTTCTTCATTTTGGGTGTCATGAATGGCAGTGCCACTCATGTCATTTGAGTCACCAATATACCACACCCACATGGTCTGAATTCATAGCTTCTACCCCCATGGACATTCTACATATGTGCGCAAGCACCTGATTACTTCAGTACAGCTTCTGCAGTCATGCCCAAGCATTTACATGTTGAAATTACTGTAAATTATTTTATTATAAATGCTTTCATTTTATGTCTCCTATATAGTACAATTAAGGCATTATTTTTTAAATTATGTATGTAAATACGTAGAAATTTCATTTCAAGATAATAAAGGGAGCATTACAAAAATACTGGTTTTTAAAAGGGGGGTGGGTGGTTGAATCTACTAGGCCATCTTTCACTGCCTGCTGCCTCTTACTGCCCACCCTGCATTTGTTTTTTTTCCAATTTATTTATTTATTTTCTTTTTTTAAATTTCAGAATATTATGGGGGTACAAACATTTTTGTTGCATATATTGCCTTTGCATCACCCAAGCCAGAGCTACAAGCGTACCCATCCCCCAGACAGTGCATGGGCCAGCCAGATGCAACTTCTCCCACTCCCCAGATTTATCTCCATAAAGTACTTTTAGTTTGGATTTTTATTTAAAAAAAAAATCCTTTAGCTTTTTTTCTCTTGGTATATATTCTGGAAAAACAAGAGATAAGCTCACATTATTAGTGACTCTTGCTTTCCAATCAGGACATGATACCTGGGCAATTAAACTCACTCTTTTAAGTTGCTAACCTCTGTTCGAAATTTCCCTACCCCTTTTCTCAGTGAATGAGGCTGTGTGCTACAATGCAAGAACACTGAATACCTGGGTTCAAGCCCCACCTCTGCTTCTTATCTGACCTCTGACAAGTTGCAGTGAGTAGTCTTTCAAAATCTCATCGAGTAAACACATCATAAATATGTACCCTCCCTTCCAATGGGTTGTGAAGATTCAATGACGTATGATATGTGAAAGTGCTTTGTAAACTGTAGCATGTTATTTAAATTTGAAAGGACATTTTAGTGAAGCATTTTTTTCATCGTCTACCTAAATCTCAGAACAACATGGCAGCATTTGGGGTTTTCAGATATCTTAGAATATATTTGAGCAGAACTGCTTTAAACAGACTAATACAGGGAGGAAGAGTTTAGGCAGGTAAATGACTCCACTCCACATGCTGTGGTGGAAAACCAGGAGCCTTAGAGTCTGACATTTCTGGTGGGTTCCAGCCTCATCCACACCCCGTGGGAGAACAGGCTGCATACTTGGTTCTCTGAGCTTGTAAACATGGATTAATGACCCCCAATCTGAAGAATCTTTGTGATGATTAGTAATGAATGACATATGAGGGCACTTAGCACCCAGCAGGTACTCAATAAATGAGAGCTTTTACTATTTTACAGAGAAAGGAAACAATAAACTGGATAGAACTATATAAATCCTGTCTATAATATTTTTCATTGCACAGGAAGATTTGGAATGGGGGTTCGATACTGGAACCCTGGAGTGCCAAAAGTTACCTCCAGGAGCCTACCTCAATGAGGTTTGGTTAGTAGAGAAGGTATTTCCTTCATTCCCATTTTACAGGTGAGAAAATCAAGTGGTTATATTAGTTGGTGGCACAGGTTAGAACAGGATGGGAACCAAGGTCTTCTGATAACTGTACCTCTTGTGTTCATGCTTGTACCTCAACCCCTCACCAAGCATGCTGTAATACAGCCATGACAAGCACTCCCAAACACAGCATCCTAACAAAACCTCAGCACTAGAGCAAAGTGCAGAGGGATGCTAGCTGTCAACTTTGGGAAATTTTAACTGGCAAACATCGTCCAGAGAAATCTTAAATAGAGCATATGCTTTGACAAGTCTTGGGAGAAGTCATTCTAAAAATGCCAATTTTTACTTCTAAAAGCAAGAAGACCCCTCCTCAAGTGGGTAGTTTCTGTGTCCTCTCCCAGGTCTTCCAGCACCCCAGCCCCTCTATTTCCAAAATCTAGGCTGTATTAAGGGCCTCCCAAAAATCTAATCTCATCATAGATAAGGCTTAAAGGATCTCTGAGGAGCAAGAGTCCTGCTGGCATGAATTAACCAAAATCTGGGGAAGTCAGAGGAAGATAGCAGAAAACAGGGAAAGAATTATTAGTGGCCTAGGGCTACAGATTTCAACTAAATGTCAAGGCTCTTTGAGCTTATTGCAATATGGATTCTTATTCCCATGTTTGGTCTCCTGGACCCCAGAACCAGCTTAAGGTCATAGACCCAGAGGGTTGGCAGTACACATCTTAGGTCCTGGACTCCCCTATAATGACAGTTGGAAAACAGTCACAAATATAACCGCTGGCAAAGCAATAACAATCTGAAACCAGCTCCATTTCCCCATCTCTGAAGGACCTCTGATATATTTTAAAAGCTATAGTTCTCCTTTAGGAAAGCTATTGCTGTGGTGTGCCCCAGAAATTCACACTGAATTTAAACAATAAGGAGATGTTATAAATTCTGGTTGATTTATGAATTAACTTAAAGGAATACTCTATGTACAACAGTACAGTTCTTTAAGCAAAGATATTTCAATGTAAATCTGAACTAACTCTGAACTTTTCAATAGGATACTTAATATTTTACGTCCACTCAATACATCATGACATCACAATTGTCTTACATCTTTTTTCCAGCATCTATTCCCATCCTCTAACTATCCCCATTAGGAAGGTCACTGTGACTGATCTTAACCTTTAAAGAGGCTGGTGGTACACATATACCCCAACATGTATTTGTTCCAGACTTCTGAAGCAAATATTGACTTGAAAGATCTTTATGATTTTTCTCAGGAAACTGATGAAATTATTGGATCAGGGCCAGGAATATGCTTTCTCCAAAAGCTGCAATTTATGATGAAAATATCTCAGGAAATACAAAGTTCTTGAGAGTATACCATTTTGGTTTTTTTCTGCCTTCATTGCAGGCATGTAAACCATAAATTTTTGATGTTCTTTCAAGCTTCCCGGCCTCTGACAATATTGCATTCCATCACATCATCATTCGAATGGATGTGAGGGTAGAGCCTCATCCCATCACTTACGTGAATGGAGAAACCAAGGCTCAGGCAGTAAAGATAAACTACGCTAGTGCCTATGACCAACCTTCTCAGACCTGACCTCCACAGAGAACTGGAATGGCTGGACTAGGAGGGCAAGGGCAGAAGTGCTCCGTGTGTGTGTGTGTGTGTGTGTGTGTGTGTGTGTGTGTGTGTGGTAGAGTGAGCATTTTGGGTTGGGGGTGGAGGACAAGGGTGAGACCCGAAGGGACAGAGCAGGGGATTCTCTGAAACACTGAGGATGTGGAGGAGGGAGCCTGCAGCCTTTGTTTCATTTCATGACAACTCATCCACAGAAATTCATTATTTCCTATATTCTAACTTCACATTCAGCTCATCATGGACATTTGGCCACACACACACCATGAGAGGTTTCTTCCTTAGGGTTACATGTCAGAATCAGACAGGGGAGAAACAGGAAATCCCCAAAGTCAGAAGTCACTGGACAATGAGTTTGTTACAAACCTTCGTCTTCCCCTTGGGTCATCCCTTTGAGGGATGGCCGTGAACCTCCTAATTCCCAAACCCTCATCCTACCCTCTGCTTTTCCTTCACTCTGGTCTGGACCACCTCGTTAGGAAAATGACTTACAGCTTGGTGATGCATTGCTGAGTTTCTCTTATTTATTTGGTTCTCAAACACAAAAGCACAGACCTAGGAATAGCACTATAAGCCCCCTAAATAAAAAAATAAAACTT